>MU847677.1:0-46633 GCA_032690845.1 Eleusine coracana subsp. coracana
CATCCCTCGGCCACGCGGTTCAGCACACCGTGGGTGTAAGCACAAAAAAAAGACCTATACCTAGAACGAGCGTAACTTTTGCGTCGTTGTCCAATCGGGGGATACTTTTTTTTCTAGAAAGCTTGCGGCGAGGTCAATACCGACAAAAAGCAAAATTCAAGAGAATAGTATAAATTTTTTATAAATAAATACTTTCCTATGTAAGATACTATCCTGAATACCTCCTACTGCCAGCATGTTACATTCAATAAGCGTCGAACTTCATCGTGGTGGAGGACTCGCCCACCGTATCATGAACCCGCTAGACTACCGAGTTTATGGGTACACAAGGAACCATGGAAGGTAACCCACATCCCTCGGCCAGGCGGTTCAGCACACCGTGTGTAAGCCCATGAAAAAAGACCTATAACCTAAAACGAGCATAACTTTTGCATTCGTTGTCCAATCGGGGCATACTTTTTTTTCTAGAAAGCTTGCGGCGAGGTCAATACCGACAAAAAGCAAAATTCAAAGAGTAGAATAGTATAATTTTTTACAAAATAAATACTCCTATGTTAAGATACTGCCCCGAATACCTCCTACTGCCAGCATGTTACATTCAATACGTCAAACTCCATCGTGGTGGAGGACTCGCCCACCGTATCATGAACGCGCCTAGATTACCGAGTTTATGGGTACACAAGCAACCATGGAAGGTAACCCACATCCCTCGGCCACGCGGTTCAGCACACCGTGGCGTAAGCACATGAAAAATGAGACCTATAACCTAAAACGAGCGTAACTTTTGCGTCCGTTGTCCATCGGGGCATACTTTTTTTCTAGAAAGCTTGCGACGAGGCCAATACCGACAAAAAGCAAAATTCAGAGTAGAATAGTATATAATTTTTTTACAAAATAAATACTTCCCTATTGTTAAGATACTGCCCCGAATACCTCCTACTGCCAGCAGTTACATTCAATAAAGCGTCGAACTCCATCGTGGGGACTCGCCCACCGTATCATGAACCTCGCCTAGACTACCGAGTTTATGGGTACACAAGGAACCATGGAAGGTAACCCACATCCCTCGGCCACACGGTTTAGCACACCGTGTGTGTAAGCACACAAAAAAAGACCTATAACCTAAAACGAGCATAACTTTTGCGTCCATTATCCTTCGGGGCATACTTTTTTTTTCTAGAAAGCTTGCGACGAGGCCAATACCGACAAAAAGCGAAATTCAAGAGTAGAATAGTATATAATTTTTTATAAAATAAATACTTTCCTATGGTAAGATACTACCCGAATACCTCCTACTGCCAGCATGTTACATTCATAGCGAACTCATCGTGGTGGAGGACTCGCCCACCGTATCATGAACCCGCTAGACTACCGAGTTTATGGGTACAAAGGAACCATGGAAGGTAACCCACATCCCTCGGCCACGCGGTTCAGCACACCGTGTAAGCACATGAAAAAGAGACCTATACCTAAAACGAGCGTAACTTTTGCATTCGTTGTCCAATCGGGGCATACTTTTTTTTCTAGAAAGCTTGCGGCGAGGCCAATACCGACAAAAAGCAAAATTCAAAGAGTAGAATAGTATATAATTTTTTTACAAAATAAATACTTCCCTATGTTAAGATACTGCCCCGAATACCTCCTACTGCCAGCATGTTACATTCAATAAAGCGTCGAACTCCATCGTGTGGAGGACTCGCCCACCGTATCATGAACCGCGCCTAGACTACCGAGTTTATGGGTACACAAGCAACCATGGAAGCTAACCCACATCCCTCGGCCACGCGGTTAGCACACCGTGTGTAAGCACACAAAAAATAGACCTATAACCTAAAACGAGCATAACTTTTGCGTCCATTGTCCGTTCGGGGCATACTTTTTTTTTTCTAGAAAGCTTGCGACGAGGCCAATACCGACAAAAAGCGAAATTCAAGAAAGAATAGTTATAATTTTTTATAAAATAAATACTTCCTATGGCTAAGATACTATCCTGAATACCTCCTACTGCCAGCATGTTACATTCAATACAGCGTCGAACTCATCGTGGTGGAGGACTCGCCCACCGTATCATGAACCCGCTAGACTACCGAGTTTATGGGTACACAAGGAACCATGGAAGGTAACCCACATCCCTCGGCCAGGCGGTTCAGCACACCGTGTGTAAGCCATGAAAAACAGACCTATAACCTAAAACGAGCGTAACTTTTGCATTCGTTGTCCATCGGGGCATACTTTTTTTTCTAGAAAGCTTGCGGCGAGGTCAATACCGACAAAAAGCAAAATTGAAAAGAGTAGAATAGTATATAATTTTTTACAAAATAAATACTTCCCTATGGTTAAGATACTGCCCTGAATACCTCCTACTGCCAGCATGTTACATTCAATACAGCGTCGAACTCCATCGTGGTGGAGGACTCGCCCACCATATCAATCGCGCCTAGACTACCGAGTTTATGGGTACACAAGGAACCATGGAAGGTAACCCACATCCCTCGGCCACGCGGTTCAGCACACCGTGGGCGTAAGCACATGAAAATGAGACCTATAACCTAAAACGAGCGTAACTTTTGCGTCCGTTGTCCATTCGGGGCATACTATTTTTTTCTAGAAAGCTTGCGACGAGGCAATACCGACAAAAAGCAAAATTCAAAGAGTAGAATAGTATATAATTTTTTACAAAATAAATACTTCCCTATGGTTAAGATACTGCCCGAATACCTCCTACTGCCAGCATGTTACATTCAATACAGCGTCGAACTCCATCGTGGTGGAGGACTCGCCCACCGTATCATGAACCGCGCCTAGACTACCGAGTTTATGGGTACACAAGCAACCATGGAAGGTAACCCACATCCCTCGGCCACGCGGTTCAGCACACCGTGGTGTAAGCACATGAAAAATGAGACCTATACCTAAAACGAGCGTAACTTTTGTCCGTTGTCCATCGGGGCATACTTTTTTCTAGAAAGCTTGCGACGAGGCCAATACCGACAAAAAGCAAAATTGAAAGAGTAGAATAGTATATAATTTTTTTTACAAAATAAATACTTCCCTATTGTTAAGATACTGCCCCGAATACCTCCTACTCCAGCATGTTACATTCAATAAAGCGTCGAACTCCATCGTGTGGAGGACTCGCCCACCGTATCATGAACCGCGCCTAGACTACCGAGTTTATGGGTACACAAGGAACCATGGAAGGTAACCCACATCCCTCGGCCACGCGCACACCGTGTGTGTAAGCACACAAAAAATAGACCTATAACCTAAAACGAGCGTAACTTTTGCGTCTATCCGTTCGGGGCATACTTTTTTTTCTAGAAAGCTTGCGACGAGGCCAATACCGACAAAAAGCAAATTCAAAGAGTAGAATAGTATATAATTTTTTATAAAATAAATACTTCCTATGTAAGATACTGCCCGAATACCTCCTACTGCCAGCATGTTACATTCAATAAGCGTCGAACTCCATCGTGTGGAGGACTCGCCCACCGTATCATGAATGCCTGCTTAGAATACCGAGTTTATGGGTACATAAAGGCAACCATGGAAGGTAACCCACATCCCTCGGCACTGCGGTTCAGCACACCGTGTATGTAAGCACATGAAAAACGAGACCTATACCTAAAACGAGCAGTAACTTTTGCATCTCGTTGTCCAATCGGGCATACTTTTTTTCTAGAAATCTTGCGGCGAGGTCAATACCGACAAAAAGCAAATTTCAAAGAGTAGAATAGTATATAATTTTTTTACAAAATAAATACTTCCCTATTGTAAGATACTGCCCCTGAATACCTCCTACTGCCAGCATGTTACATTCAATAAGCGTCGAACTCCATCGTCGTGGAGGACTCGCCCACCATATCATGACACGCCGTAGACTACCGAGTTTATGGTACACAAGGAACCATGGAAGGTAACCCACATCCCCTCGGCCACACGGTTCAGCACACCGGGTGGTGTAAGCACACAAAAAATAGACCTATAACCTAAAACGAGCATAACTTTTTGCGTCCATTGTCCGTCGGGGCATACTTTTTTTTTCTAGAAAGCTTGCGACGAGGCCAATACCGACAAAAAGCGAAATTCAAGAGAATAGTATAAATTTTTTATAAAAATAATACTTCCTATGGTAAGATCCTGCCCTCCTCTACTGCCAGCATGTTACATTCAATAAGCATCGAACTCATCGTGGTGGCGGACTCGCCCACCGTATCATGAACCCGTAGACTACCGAGTTTATGGGTACACAAGGAACCATGGAAGGTAACCCACATCCCTCGGCCACGCGGTTCAGCACACCGTGTGTAAGCCATGAAAAAGACCTATAACCTAAAACGAGCAAACTTTTGTTCCGTTGTCCATCGGGGCATACTTTTTTTTCTAGAAAGCTTGCGACGAGGCCAATACCGACAAAAAGCAAAATTGAAAGAGTAGAATAGTATATAATTTTTTACAAATAAATACTTCCCTATGGTTAAGATACTGCCCCGAATACCTCCTACTGCCAGCATGTTACATTCAATAAAGCGTCGAAACTCCATCGTCATGGAGGACTCGCCCACCGTATCATGAACCGCGCCTAGACTACCGAGTTTATGGGTACACAAGGATACCATGGACGGTCACCCACATCCCTCGGCATCACATCTGTTTAGCACACCGCTGTGTGTTAAGCACACCAAAAATAAGACCTATACCTAAACGAGCATAACTTCTGCGTCCATTATCCGTTCGGGGCATATTTTTTTTTTCTAGAAAGCTTGCGACGAGGCCAATACCGACAAAAAGCGAAATTCAAGGAATAGAATAGTATATAATTTTTATAAAATTAAATACTTTCTATGGCTAAGATACTATCCTGAATACCTCCTACTGCCAGCATGTTACATTCTTCAATATAGCATCGAACTTCATCGTGGTGGCGGACTCGCCCACCGTATCATGAACCCTGCTTAGACTACGAGTTTATGGGTACACAAGGAACCATGGAAGGTAACCCACATCCCTCGGCCAGGTGGTACAGCACACCGTGTATGTAAGCCCATGAAAAACCAGACCTATAACCTAAAACGAGCTAACTTTTGCATTCGTTGTCCAATCGGGGCATACTTTTTTTCTATAAATCTTGCGGCGAGGTCAATACTGACACAAATAGCAAAATTCAAGAGTAGAATAGTATATAATTTTTTACAAAATAAATACATCCCTATGGTTAGATACTGCCCCAAATACCTCCTACTGCCAGCATGTTAGATTCAATACAGGTCAAACTCGATCGTGGTGGAGGACTCGCCCACACCATATCATGAATCACGCCTAGATTACCGAGTTATGGGTACACAAGCAACCATGGAAGCTAACCCACATCCCTCGGCCACGCGGTTCAGCACACCGTGGGCTGTAAGCACATGAAAAATGAGACCTATAACCTAAAACGAGCGTAACCTTTTTGCGTCGTTGTCCATTCGGGCATACTATTTTTTCTAGAAAGCTTGCGACGAGGCCACTACCGGCAAAAAGAGAAATTCATGGAGTTAGAGTAGTTTATAATTTTTTATAAAATAAATACTTCCCTATGGTTAGATTATCTGCCCCGAATACCTCCTACTGCCAGCATGTTACATTCAATACAGCGTCGAACACCATCGTGGTGGAGGACTCGCCCAACCGTTATATGAACCGCGCCTAGACTACCGAGTGTATGGGTACACAAGCAACCACGTGAAGGTAACCCACATCCCTCGGCCACGCGGTTCAGCACACGTGGGTGTAAGCACACGAAAATGTGACCTATACCCTAAAACGAGGTAACTTTTGTGTCCGTTGTCCGTTCAGGGCATACTTTTTTTTCTAGGAAAGCTTGCGGCAAGGCCAACACCGACAAAAAGAAAATTCAATGAGTAGAATAGTATATCATTTTTTACAAAAACAATTCCCTATGGTTAAGATACCTCCCCGAATACCTCCTACTGCCAGCATGTTACATTCAATACAACGTGAACTCCATCGTGGTGGAGGACTCGCCCACCGTATCATGAACCGCGCCTAGACTACCGAGTTTATGGGTACACAAGGAACCATGAAAGGTAACCCACATCCCTCGGCCAGGTTCAGCACACCGTGTGTAAGCACACAAAAAAAGACCTATAACCTAAAACGAGCGTAACTTTTGCGTCCATTATCCGTTCGGGGCATACTTTTTTTTTTCTAGAAAGCTTGCGAGGCAATACCGACAAAAAGCAAATTCAAAGAGTAGTAGTATATAATTTTTTATAAATAAATACTTCCCTATTGTTAAGATACCCGAATACCTCCTACTGCCAGCATGTTACATTCAATAGCGTCGAACTCCATCGTGGTGGAGGACTCGCCCACCGTATCATGAACCCGCCTAGACTACCGAGTTTATGGGTACACAAGGAACCATGGAAGGTAACCCACATCCCTCGGCCACGGTTCAGCACACCGTGTGTAAGCACATGAAAACCTATACCTAAAACGAGCGTAACTTTTGCCGTTGTCCTCGGGGCATACTTTTTTTCTAGAAAGCTTGCGACGAGGCAATACCGACAAAAAGCAAATTGAAAGAGTAGAATAGTATATAATTTTTTTACAAAATAAATACTTCCCTATGGTTAAGATACTCCCCGCAATACCTCCTACTGCCAGGCATGTTACATTCAATACAGCCGTCGAACTCCATCGTGGTGGAGGACTCGCCCACCGTATCATGAACCGCGCCTTAGACTACCGAGTTTATGGGTACACAAGGAACCCTGGAAGGTAACCCACATCCCTCGGCCACGCGGTTCAGCACACCGTGTGTGTAAGCACACTGAAAACCTAGACCTATAACCTAAAACGAGCATAACTTTTGCGTTCCGTTGTCCAATTCGGGGCATACTTTTTTTCTAGAAAGCTTGCGGCTGAGGCCAATACCTGACAAAAAGCAAAATTCAAGAGTAGAATAGTATATAATTTTTTACAAAATAAATACTTCCCTATGGTTAAGATACTGCCCGACTACCTCCTACTGCCAGCATGTTACATTCAATACAGCGTCAACTCATCGTGGTGGAGGACTCGCCCACCATATCATGAATCGCGCCTAGACTACCGAGTTTATGGGTACACAAGGAACCATGGAAGGTAACCCACACCCTCGGCCACGCGGTTCAGCACACTGTGGTGTGTAAGCACACGAAAAATGAGATCCTATAACCTAAAACGAGCGTAAACTTTTGTCGTCCGTTGTCCGTTAGGGCATACTTTTTTTCTAGAAAGCTTGCGGACAGGCCCAATACCGACAAAAGCAAATTCAAAGAGTAGAATAGTATATCATTTTTTATAAAATAAATACTTCCCTATGGTTAAGATACTGCTCCCGAATACCTCCTACTGCAGCATGTTACATTCAATACATCGTCGAACTCCATCGTGGTGGAGGACTCGCCCACCGTATCATGAACCGCGGCCTAGACTACCGAGTTTATGGGTACACAAGGAACCATGGAAGGTAACCCACATCCCTCGGCCACGCGGTTCAGCACACGTGGGTGTAAGCACACTGAAAATGAGACCTATAACCTAAAACGAGCGTAACTTTGCTGTCGTTGTCACGTTCTAGGCTACTTTTTTTCTAGAAAGCTTGCGACGAGGCCAATACCGACAAAAAGCAAATTCAGAGAATAGTATAATTTTTTAAAATAAATACTTCCCTATGGTTAAGATACTGCCCCGAATACCTCCTACTGCCAGCATGTTACATTCAATACAGCGTCGAACTCCATCGTGGTGGAGGACTCGCCCACCGTATCATGAACCGCCTAGACTACCGAGTTTATGGGTACACAAGGAACCATGGAAGGTAACCCACATCCCTCGGCCACGCGGTTCAGCACACCGTGTGTAAGCACATGAAAAAAGACCTATAACCTAAAACGAGCGTAACTTTTGCGTCGTTGTCCATCGGGGCATACTTTTTTTCTAGAAAGCTTGCGACGAGGCCAATACCGACAAAAAGCAAATTGAAAGAGTAGAATAGTATATAATTTTTTACAAAATAAATACTTCCCTATGGTTAAGATACTGCCCCGAATACCTCCTACTGCCAGCATGTTACATTCAATACAGCGTCGAACTCCATCGGTGGAGGACTCACCCACCGTATCATGAACCGCGCCTAGACTACCGAGTGTTATGGGTACACAAGGAACCAGGAAGGTAACCCGACATCCCTCGGCCACGCGGTTCAGCACACCGTGGGTGTAAGCACACGAAAATGAGATCTATAACCTAAAACGAGCGTAACATTTTGTGTCGTTGTCCGTTCAGGGGCATACTCTTTTTTCTAGAAAGCTTGCGACGAGGCCAACTACCGACAAAAAGCGAAATTCAAGAGTAGAATAGTATATCATTTTTTTACAAAATAAACTTCCCTATTGTTAAGATACTGCCCCGAATACCTCCTACTGCCAGCATGTTACATTCAATACAGCGTTGAACTCCATCGTGGTGGAGGACTCGCCCACCGTATCATGAACCGCGCCTAGACTACCGAGTTTATGGGTACACAAGGAACCATGGAAGGTAACCCACATCCCTCGGCCACGCGGTTCTAGCACACCGTGTGTGTAAGCACACGAAAATGAGATCTATAACCTAAACGAGAGTAACTTTTGTGTCCGTTGTCCGTTCAGGGCATACTTTTTTTCTAGAAAGCTTGCGGCAAGGCCCACACCGACAAAAAGCGAAATTCAAAGAGTAGAATAGTATATAATTTTTTACAAAATAAATACTTCCCTATGGTTGAGATACCGCCCCGACTACCTCCTACTACCAGCATGTTACATTCAATACAACGTCGAACTTCACCACGGTGGAGGACTCACCCACCGTATCATGAACCGCGCCTAGACTACCGAGTTTATGGGTACACAAGGAACCATGGAAGGTAACCGACATCCCTCGGCCACGCGGTTCAGCACACCGTGGGTGTAAGCACATCGAAAATGAGATCTATAACCTAAAACGAGCGTAACATTTGTGTCCGTTGTCCGTTCAGGGCATACTTTTTTTCTAGAAAGCTTGCGGCAAGTGCCAACACCGACAAAAAGAAAAATTCAAAGAGTAGAATAGTATATCATTTTTTTACCAAAAAAACTTCCCTATGGTTAGATACCTCCCCGAATACATCTACTGCCAGCATGTTACATTCACTACCATCGTTGAACTCCATCGTGGTGGAGGACTCGCCACCGTATCATGAACCGCGCCTAGACTACCGAGTTTATGGGTACACAAGGAACCATGGCAACGGTAACCCACATCCCTCGGCCACGCGGTCAGCACACCGTGGGTTGTAAGCACACGAAAATGAGATCTATAACCTAAAACGAGCGTAACTTTTGTGTCCGTTGTCCGTTCAGGGCATACTTTTTTTAGAAAGCTTGCGGCTCAAGGCCTAACACGATAAAAGAGAAATTCAAAGAGTGATAGTATATAATTTTTACAAAAAAACTTGCCTATGGTTAAGATACCTCCCCCGAATACTCCTACTGCCAGCATGTTATATTCAATACATCGTTGAACTCCATCGTGGTGGAGGACTCGCCCACCGTATCATGAACCGTGCCTAGACTACCGAGTTTATGGGTTACACAAGGAACCATGAAGGTAACCCACATCCTTCGGGCCACGCTGTTTCATCCACACCGTGAGTGTAAGCACACGAAAAAAGGAGACCTATAACCTAAAACAAGCATAACTTTTGCATCCGTTGTCCGTTCAGGCATACATTTTTTTTCTAGAAGCTTGTGGTGAGGCCAACACCGACAAAAAGAGAAATTCAAAGAGTAGAATAGTATATAATTTTTTACAAAATAAATACTTCCCTATGGTTGAAGATACCTGCCCCGAATACCTCCTACTACCAGCATGTTACATTCAATACCAGCATTCGAACTCATCACGGTGGAGGATTCACCCACCGTATCATGAAACCGCGCCTAGACTACCAAGTTTATAGGTACACAAGGAACCATGGAAGGTAACCCACATCCCTCGGCCAACGTGGTTCAGCACACCGTGGGTGTAAGCACACGAAAAACGAGACCTATAACCTAAAACGAGCGTAACTCTTGCATCCGTTGTCCTTCGGGGACATACTTTTTTTCTAGAAAGCTTGCAGACGAGGCCAATACCGACAAAAAGAGAAATTCAAGAGTAGAAGTAGTATATAATTTTTTTACAAAATAAATACTTCCCTATTGTTAAGATACTGCCCCGAATACCTCCTACTCTGCCAGCATGTTACATTCAATAAAGCGTCGAACTCCATCGTCGTGGAGGACTCGCCCACCGTATAATGAACCGCGCCTAGACTACCGAGTTATGGGTACACAAGGCAACCATGGAAGGTAACCCACATCCCTCGGCCACATCGGTTCAGCACACCGTGTGTGTAAGCACACAAAAAATTAGACCTATACCCTAAAACGAGCATAACTTTTGCGTCCATTGTCCGTTACGGGGCATACTTTTTTTCTAGAAAGCTTGCGACGAGGCCAATACCGACAAAAAGCGAAATTAAAGGAAGTAGAATAGTATATAATTTTTTACAAAATAAATACTTTCCCTATGGTTAAGATACTAGCCCTGAATACCTCCTACTGCCAGCATGTTACATTCAATAAAGCATCGAACTCCATCGTGGTGGCGGACTCGCCCACCGTATCATGAACCCTGCTTAGACTACCGAGTTTATGGGTACACAAGGAACCATGGAAGGTAACCCACATCCCTCGGCCAGGCGGTTCAGCACACCGTGTATGTAAGCCCATGAAAAACCAGACCTATAACCTAAAACGAGCATAACTTTTGCATTCGTTGTCCAATCGGGGCATACTTTTTTTTCTAGAAATCTTGCGGCGAGGTCAATACTGACAAAAAGCAAAATTGAAAGAGTAGAATAGTATATAATTTTTTACAAAATAAATACATCCCTATGGTTAAGATACTGCCCTGAATACCTCCTACTGCCAGCATGTTAGATTCAATACAGTGTCAAACTCCATCGTGGTGGAGGACTCGCCCACCATATCATGAATCACGCCTAGATTACCGAGTTTATGGGTACACAAGCAACCATGGAAGCTAACCCACATCCCTCGGCCACGCGGTTCAGCACACCGTGGGCGTAAGCACATGAAAAATGAGACCTATAACCTAAAACGAGCGTAACTTTTGCTGTCCGTTGTCCATTACGGGGCATACTATTTTTTCTAGAAAGCTTGCGACGAGGCCAATACCGGCAAAAAGAGAAATTCAATGAGTAGAATAGTATTATAATTTTTTACAAAATAAATACTTCCCTATGGTTAAGATACTGCCCCGAATACCTCCTACTGCCAGCATGTTACATTCAATACAGCGTCGAACTCCATCGTGGTGGAGGACTCGCCCACCGTATATATGAACCGCGCCTAGACTACCGAGTTTATGGGTACACAAGCAACCATGGAAGGTAACCCACATCCCTCGGCCACGCGGTTCAGCACACCGTGTGTGTAAGCACACTGAAAAATGAGACCTATACCCTAAACGAGCGTAACTTTTGCGTCCGTTGTCCGTACGGGGCATACTATTTTTTCTAGAAAGCTTGCGACGAGGCCAATACCGACAAAAAGCAAAATTCAAGAGTAGAATAGTATATAATTTTTTTACAAAATAAATACTTCCCTATTGTTAAGATACTGCCCCGAATACCTCCTACTACCAGCATGTTACATTCAATAAAGCGTCGAACTCCATCGTCATGGAGGACTCGCCCACCGTATCATGAACCGCGCCTAGACTACCGAGTTTATGGGTACACAAGGAACCATGGAAGGTCACCCACATCCCTCGGCCACACTGTTTAGCACACCGTGTGTGTAAGCACACAAAAATAAGACCTATAACCTAAAACGAGCATAACTTCTGCGTCCATTATCCGTTCGGGGCATACTTTTTTTTTCTAGAAAGCTTGCGACGAGGCCAATACCGACAAAAAGCGAAATTCAAGGAATAGAATAGTATATAATTTTTTATAAAATAAATACTTTCCTATGGCTAAGATACTATCCTGAATACCTCCTACTGCCAGCATGTTACATTCAATATAGCATCGAACTTCATCGTGGTGGCGGACTCGCCCACCGTATCATGAACCCTGCCTTAGACTACCGAGTTTATGGGTACACAAGGAACCATGGAAGGTAACCCACATCCCTCGGCCAGCGTGGTTCAGCACACCGTGTATGTAAGCCCATGAAAAACCAGACCTATAACCTAAAACGAGCATAACTTTTGCATTCGTTGTCCAATCGGGGCATACTTTTTTTCTAGAAATCTTGCGGCGAGGTCAATACTGACAAAAAGCAAAATTCAAAGAGTAGAATAGTATATAATTTTTTTACAAAATAAATACATCCCTATGGTTAAGATACTGCCCCGAATACCTCCTACTGCCAGCATGTTACATTCAATACAGCGTCGAACTCCATCGTGGTGGAGGACTCGCCCACCGTATCATGAACCGCGCCTAGACTACCGAGTTTATGGGTACACAAGCAACCATGGAAGCGTAACCCACATCCCTCGGCCACGCGGTTCAGCACACCGTGTGTGTAAGCACACGAAAAATGTGACCTATACCTAAAACGAGCGTAACTTTTGTGTCCGTTGTCCGTACGGGGCATACTCTTTTTTCTAGAAAGCTTGCGACGAGGCCAATACCGACAAAAAGCGAAATTGAAAGAGTAGAATAGTATATAATTTTTTTACAAAATAAATACTTCCCTATTGTTAAGATACTGCCCCGAATACCTCCTACTGCCAGCATGTTACATTAATAAGCGTCGAACTCCATCGTGGTGGAGGACTCGCCCACCGTATCATGTACCGCGCCTAGACTACCGAGTTTATGGGTATAACAAGGAACCATGGAAGGTAACCCACATCCCTCGGCCACGCGGTTCAGCACACCGTGGCTGTAAGCACATGAAAAAACGAGACCTATAACCTAGAACGAGCGTAACTTTTGCATTCGTTGTCCACTCGGGGCATACTTTTTTTCTAGAAAGCTTGCGGCGAGGTCAATACCGACAAAAAGCAAAATTCAAAGAGTAGAATAGTATATAATTTTTTACAAAATAAATACATCCCTATGGTTAAGATACTGTCCCGAATACCTCCTACTGCCAGCATGTTACATTCAATACAGCATCAAACTCCATCGTGGTGGAGGACTCGCCCACCATATCATAAATCACGCCTAGATTACCGAGTTTATGGGTACACAAGCAACCATGGAAGGTAACCCACATCCCTCGGCCACGCGGTTCAGCACACCGTGGGCATAAGCACATGAAAAATGAGACCTATAACCTAGAACGAGCGTAACTTTTGCGTCCGTTGTCCATTCGGGGCATACTATTTTTTCTAGAAAAGCTTGCGGCGAGGCCAATACCGGAAAAAAGAGAAATTCAAGGAGTAGAATAGTATATAATTTTTACAAAATAAATACTTCCCTATGGTTAAGATACTACCCCGAATACCTCCTACTGCCAGCATGTTACATTTAATAAAGCGTCGAACTCCATCGTGGTGGAGGACTCGCCCACCGTATCATGTACCGCGCCTAGACTACCGAGTTTATGGGTATAAAAGGAACCATGGAAGGTAACCCACATCCCTCGGCCATGCGGTTCAGCACACCGTGTGTGTAAGCACACAAAAATGAGACCCATAACCTAAAACGAGCATAACTTTTGCGTCCGTTGTCCGTTCGGGGCATTCTTTTTTTCTACAAAGCTTGCGGCGAGGCCAGTATCGGCAAAAAGAGAAATTCAAGGAGTAAAATAGTATATAATTTTTTACAAAATATATAATTCCCTATGGTTAAGATACTGCCCCGAATACCTCCTACTGTCAGCATGTTACATTCAATACAGCGTCGAACTCCATCGTGGTGGAGGACTCGCCCACCGTATCATGAACCGCGCCTAGACTACCGAGTTTATGGGTACACAAGGAACCATGGAAGGTAACCCACATCCCTCGGCCACGTGGTTCAGCACATCGTGTGTGTAAGCACACGAAAAATGAGACCTATAACCTAAAACAAGCATAACTTTTGCGTCCGTTGTCCGATCGGGGCATACTTTTTTTTGTAGAAAGCTTACGACGAGGCTAATATCGACAAAAGCCAAAATTCAAAGAGTAGTGATGAGGACATCACCATGCTGGATACGCGCATATCATGGCCTTCCCCAAGTTACAAGTCGTCACCAACTCGGTCATTGCGTTCGTCTCGGATTCAGCCGACACCCCTTCACGGTATTGATGATATCTCCCACATCCGACGTCCAAATGAGGCGTTCTTTGAAGAGTTAGAAAGGGGACGATGACACCGTCGTTTTGGTTCTGGTCCTAGCTCCAGAAGGGTCGTGAGTCATAATATGTGACCATGACGAGGTGCTGTGCCACCTAATTTGGGCCAACTTGGCCATGTATCGTGTCGGGCCTTAAGCCCATGTTGTGGGCGCCCCCCCTGGTCGCCCCCAACCCTAGGACGTCTTTGTTT
The DNA here is from genome assembly GCA_032690845.1 of Eleusine coracana subsp. coracana. NCBI lineage: Eukaryota > Viridiplantae > Streptophyta > Magnoliopsida > Poales > Poaceae > Eleusine > Eleusine coracana. The sequence goes on from MU847677.1 coordinate 14,630, forward strand.
CCTATATAAACTCAGTAGCCGCCGTCTTTTAGTTTCGGGTTTTGTTTAGTTCAGTTTTCCAGAAAGAAACTTGATCGAATTATTGTAACTGTGGCGACAAGTCCTTTTACAGTAATCCAGGGCCCCTGTTCTTGTTCTACACCACTGTGGCGATTAGTCCTTTTGTGTTCAGAGCTTGAACCTTTTCTTGTGATTTGCTTCATCCATATTTGCAATTTCAGATTGTGTGTTTATCCTCTCTTGCTTGTGTTCTCGATTTTGCTTGCAGGAACAGTCAAGTTGTGCTTGGTGTAACGGTTGCGGGGTTGGATCGTGTCTGATTCAAGCCGGGTTGTCGACGCCGAGTTCCCCAAATTCGAGTTTATCCCCTTACCTCTCGGAAGATGGGGCCATATTCACATCAAGTAGAATAGTATATAATTTTTTATAAAATAAATACTTCCCTAAGGTTAAGATACTGCCCTGAATACCTCCTACTGCCAGCATGTTACATTCAATACAGCATCAAACTCTATCGTCGTGGAGGACTCGCCCACCGTATCATGAACCGCGCCTAGACTACCGAGTTTATGGGTACACAAGAAACCATGGAAGGTAATCCACATCCCTCGGCCACGCGGTTCAGCACACTGTGGGTGTAAGCACATGAAAATGGAGACCTATAACCTAAAACGAGCATAACTTTCACATCCGTTGTCCGATCGGGGCTTTTTTTTTCTAGAAAGCTTGTGGCGAGGCCAACACCAACAAAAAGCGAAATTCAAAGAATAGAATAGTATATAATTTTTTACAAAATAAATACATCCCTATGGTTAAGATACTGCCCCGAATACCTCCTACTACCAGCATGTTACATTCAATGGAGCGTCAAACTCCATCGTGGTGGAGGACTCGCCCACCGTATCAAGAACCGCGCCTAGACTACCGAGTTTATGGGTACACAAGGAACCATGGTTGGTAACCCACATCCCTCGGCCACGCGGTTCAGCACACCATGGGCGTATGCTTTCTAGAAAAAAAAAGTATGCCCCGAACAGACAACGGACACAAAATTTACGCTCGTGTGCCCTCATCAAAAAATTCAAAACAAATCAGGAAAAAATAGAAAAAATTTGTGAAGTCAAAAATAGCGCTTTCGGTGAAACTTTGAGATTCTGCCTACCCTTTGTTTTCCCTCTGTTTGAGTTGAAACTTCTTGTGGTTCCTTCCTTTGTGTCCCTCTATCACAGAAAATTAGTGGAAAAATCATACAAAAAATCAAGATTTTGATTTGCACCCCCCCTGCCCTGAAAATTCTAAGTCTGTGAAGTCTGTTTTGTTCCTTGCTGCCTTTGCCATTGTTCTTGCTGTCACAACTGATTTTGAACACGATTCTTTTGCCAACAATTAGGACACTACTTTGGACATTTATTCAATGCTACTATCTGTTATTAAATTTTGTTCCATTCACATACATATTAGCCTTCCAAGCTATAGATATTGCAGCACAGGTTTCTTCCTTACAACTGTTACACCCAAGCTCAACTACAGATTGTGTTGACCTGTTTGGCTCTGGTAAGAACACTTGCAAGATTGTGATACATTGCTTCTGATATTGTTTTCCACTTTCTACACCCTCTGGTGTCTGCTAGTTGATAGAGCTAATCTTTTTGTTTAGTGTTGTCTTTTGCTTTTAACCATGTCAGAGAAAGGGAAAGGGACACCTGGAGAGTTGGAGTCCCCTATAGACTTCAATGATTGTGTCTCCAAGGCCGAGCTCACGAAGCTTCTTGTGGAGCAGCGTACATTCATGGAAACGAAGTTTGCCGAGTTGATGGGTCACATCAACACTGTTGTCCACCGCATTGAGGATGTTGAACGATGGCCTCCACCTCAACGAGCTGCTGCTGATGATGATTTTGACCGTGATGCAGACCATCTTCACTGTAATCGACACGGTGTGGGAGGTAATAACAATCGTGGTAATACTGATACTTTTGTTAAGCCTAAATTTAACGTACCACCTTTTGCCGGTAGTGCTGATCCTGAAGCATACTTAGATTGGGAACTTGTTGTTGAACAAAAATTTAATTCTCATTTAGTTCCTGCTGAGCATAGAGTTAGACTTGCTACTAGTGAGTTTAGAGGTTTTGCCCTCTTTTGGTGGAATGATCTTTGCAATACAAATGTTGATATACCTGCCACTTGGCCTGTTTTGAAACAACGCATGAAATCTCATTTTGTTCCTCCTTATTACCAACGTGATTTACGTTTGAAATTACAATCTTTAACACAAGGTAGTCAAACAGTAGAGGAATATTATCAGGAATTGATTATTGGTTTAGCACGTTGTGATATACATGAAGATGATGTTGAAACTAGTGCTATTTTTGGTGGTTTGAACCGTGATATCCAGAATATTGTTGACTATAAAGAGTGGAATAGGTTCAGCCAATTGTATCATATTGCTCTTAAGGCTGAACGAGAAGTACAGGGACGCCTTCCACAACAATCTTGCAGGTCCAACACCGAGCAATATCTCCAGCAGTGCACTGGACTAGAGATCTTGAAGAGTCATGTTGCTAAGACACCAGCAACAACTTTTCCACTTGCGCCTACTTCTGTAGCGTAATTGTCTAATGTGCAGCACGAACACCAGAAGAAGGTTACTACTTCCGGTACTAGGAGTGACTCCTCCACCACCATTATTTGCCACCACTGCAAGGGCATGGGACATGTCATGAAGGATTGCCCTAGTCGTCGTGCTTTCATCGCTACCGTTGATGGGTATGAAAGTTCTAGTTATGTTGAAGATGAATTTGCTCGTATGCCTATCCTTGTTGCAGATTCGACGGAGGAGCAGGAGACTACTGCCATTGATTCTATTGCTGCCACCGCGGGCTTTCCTAGCCTCATTGTACAGTGTGTGTTGACCACTCCGGTGGGACAAGAGGAAGAACAACAACGCAACAATTTATTCTACATGTACCTCATTGTTGCGGACCACCGTGTTCTCACCATCATTGATACTGGGAGCTGTAACAACTTGGTAAGTTCTGATTTGGTAAGCAAACTTGGCTTGATCACGCATGCACTACATCAGCCCTACCACATCAAATGGTTCAATAATAGTGGTACGGCACAGGTAACTCGATCAGCATGCATACACTTTTCAGTAGGTTCTTATCAAGACTTTGTTGATTTTCATGTTGTACCTATGCAAGCATGTTCGCTTTTATTAGGCCGTCCATGGGAATATGATATGGATGCTGCCCACCATGGTAGAACTAATACATATACAATTGTACATAAGGACAGAAATATTACTTTCCGTCCGTTATTGCCTGCTGATATTAGAAATCATTTTAAACTGCTTGCTAAAAATACTGAGAATAAATATGATAACAAACAACTTTCTGATGTTAAACATTAGGCTATTCAGTTAAAGGGAGGTGCTTTTCTTGCTATGACATCTACTGTTATTGATCTTTATGATAATCATGATGCACCTTGCTATACTATGCTTTGTCATGATATATCTTCTATCGATGATCATGTATCTTGTACTTTGTATTCTGCTAGTACTAACCTTTTGTAGGAGATTGATGCTGAGACGGAGTCGAGGGCGACTCCAATTCAAGAAGGGGAGGATGATGAGGACATCACCATGCTGGATACACACATAGCATGGCCTTCCCCAAGTTACAAGTCGTCACCAACTCGGTCGCCGCGTTCGTCTCGGATTCAGCCGACACCCCTTCACGGTTTTGATGATATCTCCCACATCCGACGTCCAAACGAGGCGTTCTTTGATGCGTTGGAAAGGGGACGACGACGCCGTCGTTTTGGTTATAGTCCTAGCTCCAGAAGGGTCGTGAGTCATAATATGTGACCATGACAAGGTGCTGTGCCACCTATTTTGGGCCAACTTGGCCATGTATCGTGTCGGGCCTTAAGCCCATGTTGTGGGCGCCCCCCTGGTCGCCCCCAACCCTAGGACATCTTTGTTTCCTATATAAACTCAGTAGCCGCCGTCTTTTAGTTTTGGGTTTTGTTTAGTTCAGATTTCCAGAGAGAAACTTGATCGAATTATTGTAACTGTGGCGACAAGTACTTTTACAGTAATCCTGGGCCCCTGTTCTTTTTCTACACCACTGTGGCGATTAGTCCTTTTGTGTTCAGAGATTGATCCTTTTCTTGTGATTTGCTTCATCCATATTTGTAATTTCAGATTGCGTGTTTATCCTCTCTTGCTTGTGTTCTTAATTTCGCATGCAGGAACAATCAAGTTGTGCTTGGTGTAACGGTTGCGGGGTTGGATCGTGTCTGATTCAAGCCGGGTTGTCGACGCCGAGTTCCCCAAATTCGAGTTGATCCCCTTACCTCTTGGAAGATCGGGCCATATTCACATCAAGTAGAATGGTATATAATTTTTTATAAAATAAATACTTCCCAATGATTAAGATACTGCCTCGAATACCTCCTACTGCCAGCATGTTACATTCAATACAGCGTCGAACTCCATCGTCGTGGAGGACTCGCCCACCGTATCATGAACCACGCCTAGACTACCGAGTTTATGGGTACACAAGGAACCATGGAAGGTAACCCACATCATTCGGGCACACGGTTCATCACACCGTGAGTGTAAGCACATGAAAATGGAGACCAATAACCTAAAACGAGCATAACTTTTGCATCCGTTGTCCGATCGGGACATCCTTTTTTTTTCTAGAAATCTTGCGACGAGGCCAATACCGACAAAAAGCGAAATTCAAAGAGTAGAATAGTATATAATTTTTTTACAAAATAAATACTTCCATATGGTTAAGAGACTGCCCCAAATACCTCCTACTGCCAGCATGTTACATTCAATAAAGTGTCCAACTCCGTCGTGGCGGAGGACTCACCCACCGTATCATGAACCATGCCTAGACTACCGAGTTTATAGGTACACAAGGATCCACGAACGATAACCCACATCCCTTGGCCACGCAGTTCAGCACACCGTGGGCGTAAGCACATGAAAAAGGAGACCTATAACCTAAAACGAGCATAACTTTTGCATCCATTGTTCGATTGGGGCATACTTTTTTTTTAGAAAGCTTGCGGCGAGGCCAATACCGGCAAAAAGAGAAATTCAAGGAGTTGAATAGTATATAATTTTTTACAAAATAAATACTTCCCTATGGTTAAGATACTGCCCTGAATACCTCCTACTGCCAGCATGTTACATTCCATACAACATCGAACTCCATCGTGGTGGAGGACTCGCCCATCGTATCATGAACCGCGCCTAGACTACCAAGTTTATGGGTACACAAGCAACCATGGAAGGTAACCCACATCCCTTGACCACGCGGTTCAGCACACCGTGGGTGTAAGCACATGAAAAATGAGACCTATAACCTAAAACAAGCGTAACTTTTGCGTCCGTTGTCCGTTCAGGGCATACTTTTTTTCTAGAAAGCTTGCGGTGAGGCCAATACCTACAAAAAGCAAATTTCAAAGAGTAGATTAGTATATAATTTTTTACAAAATAAACACTTCCCTATGGTTAAGATACTGCCCTGAATACCTCCTACTGCCAGCATGTTACATTCAATACAACGTCGAATTCCATCATGGTGGAGGACTCGCCCACCGTATCATGAACCGCGCCTAGACTATCGAGTTTATGGGTACACAAGCAACCATGGAAGGTAACCCACATCCCTTGGCCACGCGGTTCAGCACACCGTGGGTGTAAGCACATGAAAAATGAGACTTATAACCTAAAACGAGCGTAACTTTTGTGTCCGTTGTCTGTTCAGGGCATACTTTTTTTCTAGAAAGCTTGCAGCGAGGCCAATATCGACAAAAAGAGAAATTCAAAGAGTAGAATAGTATATAACGTTTTATAAAATAAATACTTCCCTATGGTTAAGATATTGCCCCGAATACCTCCAACTGCCAGCATGTTTCATTCAATACAGTGTTGAACTCCATCGTCGTGGAGGACTCACCCCCCGTATCATGAACCGTGTCTAGACTACCGAGTTTATGGGTACACAAGGAACCATGGAAGGTAACCCACATCCCTTGGCCACGCGGTTCAGTACACCTTGGGTGTAAGCACAACAAAAAGGAGACCTATAACCTAAAACGAGCATAACTTTTGCATCCGTTGTCCGTTCGGGGCATACTTTTTTTCTAGAAAGCTTGCGGCGAGGCCAATATCGACAAAAAGCGAATTTCAAGGAGTAGAATAGTACATAATTTTTTACGAAATAAATACTTCCCTATGGTTAAGATACTGCCCTGAATACCTCCTACTGCCAGCATGTTACATTCAATACAGCGTCGAACTCCATCGTGGTGGAGGACTCGCCCACCGTATCATGAACCGCGCCTAGACTATCGAGTTTATGGGTACACAAGCAACCATGGACGGTAACCCACATCCCTTGGCCACGCGGTTCAGCACACCGTGTGTGTAAGCACACAAAAAATGAGACCTATAACCTAAAACGAGCATAACTTTTGCGTCTGTTGTCCGTTCGAGGCATACTTTTTTTCCTAGAAAGCTTGTGGCAAGGCCAATACCGGCAAAAAGAGAAATTCAAGGAGTAGAATAGTATATAACTTTTTACAAAATAAGTACTTCCCTATGGTTAAGATACTGTCCTGAATACCTCCTACTGTCAGCATGTTACATTCAATACAACATCGAACTCCATCGTGGTGGAGGACTCGCCCATCGTATCATGAACCGTGCCTAGACTACCGAGTTTGTGGGTACACAAGGAACCATGGAAGGTAACCCACATCCCTCGACCACGCGGTTCAGCACACCGTGGGTGTAAGCACATGAAAAATGAGACCTGTAACCTAAAACGAGCGTAACTTTTGCATCCCTTGTCCGTTCGAGGCATACTTTTTTTCTACAAAGCTTGTGGCGAGGCCAATATCGGCAAAAAGAGAAATTCGAGGAGTAAAATAGTATATAATTTTTTATAAAATAAATACTTCCCTATGGTTAAGGTACTGCCCCGAATACCTCCTAACTACCAGTATGTTACATTCATACAGTGTCGAACTCCATCGTCATGGAGGACTCGCCCCCTGTATCATGAACCGCGTCTAGACTACCAAGTTTATGGGTACACAAGGAACCATGGAAGGTAACACACATCCCTCGGCCACGCGGTTCAGCACACCTTGGGTGTAAGCACACGAAAAAGGAGACCTATAACCTAAAACGAGCATAACTTTTGCATCCGTTGTCCGATTGGGGCATACTTTTTTTTTCTAGAAAGCTCTCGGCAAGGACAACACCGACAAAAAGAGATATTCAAAGAGTAGAATAGTATATAACTTTTTACAAAATAAGTACTTCCCTATGGTTAAGATATTGTCCTGAATACCTCCTACTGTCAGCATGTTACATTCAATACAACATCGAACTCCATCGTGGTGGAGGACTCGCCCATCGTATCATGAACCGTGCCTAGACTACCGAGTTTATGGGTACACAAGGAACCATGGAAGGTAACCCACATCCCTCGACCCGCGGTTCAGTACACCGTGGGTGTAAGCACATGAAAAATGAGACCTGTAACCTAAAACGAGCGTAACTTTTGCATCCGTTGTCCGATTGCGGCATACTTTTTTTTCTAGAAACCTCTCGACTGAGGCCAACACCGACAAAAAGCAAATTTCAAGAGTAGATTAGTATATAATTTTTTACAAAATAAATAATTCCCTATGGTTAAGATACTGCCCTGAATACCTCCTACTGCGAGCATGTTACATTCAATACAACATCGAACTCCATGATGGTGGAGGACTCGCCCATCGTATTATGAACCGCGCCTAGACTACCGAGTTTATGGGTACACAAGGAACCATGGAAGGTAACCCACATCCCTTGACCCCGCGGTTCAGCACACGTGGGTGTAAGCACATGAAAAATGAGACCTATAACCTAAAACGAGCGTAACTTTTGCGTCCGTTGTCCGTTCGGGGCATACTTTTTTTTCTTGAAAGCTTGCGGCGAGGCCAATACCGGCAAAAAGAGAAATTCAAGGAGTAGAATAGTATATAATTTTTACAAAATCAATACTTCCCTATGGTTAACATACTGCCCTGAATACCTTCTACTGCCAGCATGTTACATTCAATACAGTGTCGAACTCCATCGTGGTGGAGGACTTGCCCACCGTATCATGAACCGCGCCTAGACTACCGAGTTTGTGGGTACACAAGCAACCATGTAAGGAACCCACATCCCTCGGCCCTGCGGTTCAGCACACTATGGTGTAAGCACACAAAAAATAAGACCTATAACCTAAAACGATCGTAACTTTTGCGTCCGTTGTCTCTTCAGGGCATACTTTTTTTCTAGAAACCTTGCGACGAGGCCAATACCGACAAAAAGCAAAAATCAAAGAGTAGAATGGTATATAATTTTTTATAAAATAAATACTTCCCTATGGTTAAGATATTGCCCCGAATACCTCCAACTGCCAGCAGTTTCATTCAATACAGTGTTGAACTCCATCGTCGTGGAGGACTCGCCACCCGTATCATGAACCGTTTCTAGACTACCGAGTTTATGGGTACAAAAGGAACCATGGAAGGTAACCCACATCTCTCGGTCACGCGGTTCAGTACACCTTGGGTAAGCACATGAAAAAGGAGACCTATAACCTAAAAGAGCATAACTTTTGCATCCGTTGTCCGATTGGGACATACTTTTTTTTCTAGAAACCTCTCGACGAGGCCAACACTGACAAAAGAGAAATTCAAAGAGTAGAATAGTAGTATATTTTTTGTAAAATAAGTACTTCCCTATGGTTAAGATACTGCCCTGAATACCTCCTACTGCCAGCATGTTACATTCAATACAACATCGAACTCCATTATGGTGGAGGACTCGCCCATCGTATCATGAACCACGCCTAGACTACCGAGTTTATGCACACAAGGAACCATGGAAGGTACTCACATCCCTCGACCCCGCGGTTCAGCACACCGTGCGTGTAAGCACATGAAAAATGAGACCTGTAACCTAAAACGAGCGTAACTTTTGCATCCGTTGTCCGATTGGGGCATACTTTTTTTTTTCTAGAAAGCTCTCGGCAAGGACAACACCGCAAAAAGAGATATTCAAAAGTAGAATAGTATATAATTTTTACAAAATAAGTACTTCCCTATGGTTAAGATACTGTCCCTGAATACCTCCTACTGCCAGCATGTTACATTCAATACAACATCGAACTCCATCGTGGTGGAGGACTCGGCCCATCGTATCATGAACCGTGCCTAGACTACCGAGTTTATGGGTACACAAGAACCATGGAGGTAACCCACATCCCTCGGACCACGCGGTTCAGCTACACCGTGGGTGTAAGCACATGAAAAATGAGACCTGATACCTAAACGAGCGTAACTTTTGCATCCGTTGTCCGATTGCGGCATACTTTTTTTTCTAGAAACCTTGCGACTGAGGCCAACTACCGACAAAAAGCAAATTTCAAAGAGTAGATAGTATATAATTTTTTACAAAATAAATACTTCCCTATGGTTAAGATACTGCCCTGAATACCTCCTACTGCCGAGCATGTTACATTCAATACAACATCGAACTCCATGTAGGTGGAGGACTCGCCCATCGTATCATGAACCGCGCCTAGACTACCGAGTTTATGGGTACACAAGGAACCATGGAAGGTAACCCCACATCCCTTGACCCCGCGGTTCAGCACACCGTGGGTGTAAGCACATGAAAAATGAGGACCTATAACCTAAAACGGAGGCGTAACTTTTGCGTCCGTTGTCCGTTCGGGGCATACTTTTTTTCTGAAAGCTCTGCGGCGAGGCCAATACCGGCAAAAAGAGAAATTCAAGGAGTAGAATAGTATATAATTTTTTTACAAATCAATACTTCCCTATGGTTAACATACTGCCCTGAATACCTTCTACTGCCAGCATGTTACATTCAATACAGTGTCGAACTCCATCGTGGTGGAGGACTTGCCCCCCACCGTATCATGAACCGCGCCTAGACTACCGAGTTTTGGGTTACACAAGCAACCATGGTAAGGCAACCCACAATCCCTCGGCCATGCGGTTCAGCACTACTATGATGTGTAAGCACACAAAAATAACGACCTATAACCCTAAAAACGATGCTAACTTTTGCGTCCGTTGTTCTCTTCAGGGCCATACTTTTTTTCTAGAAACCTTGCGACGAGGCCAACTACGACCAAAAAGCAAAATCAAAGAGTAGAATGGGTATATAATTTTTTATAAATAATACTTCCCATTGTTACAGATATTGCCCCGAATACCTCCAAACTGCCAGCATGTTTCATTCAATACAGTCGAACTCCATCGTGTGGAGGACTCGCCACCGTATCATGAACCGCTAGACTACCGAGTTTATGGGTACACAAGGAACCATGGAAGGTAACCCACATCCCTCACGCGGTTCAGTACACCTTGGGTAAGCACATGAAAAAGACCTATAACCTAAAACGAGCATAACTTTTGCATCCGTTGTCCGATTGGGCATACTTTTTTTCTAGAAACCTCTCGACGAGGCCAACGACAAAAAGAGAAATTCAAAGAGTAGAATAGTATATAATTTTTTAAAAATAAGTACTTCCCTATGGTTAAGATACTGCCCTGAATACCTCCTACTGCCAGCATGTTACATTCAATACATCGAACTCCATGGTGGAGGACTCGCCCGTATCATGAACCACGCCTAGACTACCGAGTTTATGCACACAAGGAACCATGGAAGGCACATCCCTCGACCACGCGGTTCAGCACACCGTGTGTAAGCACATGAAAAATGAGACCTGTAACCTAAAACGAGCGTAACTTTTGCGTCCGTTGTCCGTTCGTGCATACTTTTTTTCTACAAAGCTTGTGGCGAGGCCAATATCGGCAAAAAGAGAAATTCGAGGAGTAAATAGTATATAATTTTTTATAAAATAAATACTTCCCTATGGTTAAGGTACTGCCCGAATACCTCCTACTGCCAGTATGTTACATTCTATACAGTGTCAAACTCCATCGTCATGGAGGACTCGCCCCCTGTATCATGAACCGCGTCTAGACTACAAGTTTATGGGTACACAAGGAACCATGGAAGGTAACACACATCCCTCGGCCACGCGGTTCAGCACACCTTGGGTGTAAGCACACGAAAAGGAGACCTATAACCTAAAACGAGCATAACTTTTGCATCCGTGTCCGATTGGGGCATACTTTTTTTTTCTAGAAAGCTCTCGGCAAGGACCAACACGACAAAAAGAGATATTCAAAGAGTAGAATAGTATATAAATTTTTACAAAATAAGTACTTCCCTATGGTTAAGATACTGCCTGAATACCTCCTACTGTCAGCATGTTACATTCAATACAACATCGAACTCCATCGTGGTGGAGGACTCGCCCATCGTATCATGAACCGTGCCTAGACTAACCGAGTTTATGGGTACACAAGGAACCATGGAAGGTAACCCACATCCCTCGACCACGCGGTTCAGTACACCGTGGGTGTAAGCACATGAAAAATGAGACCTGTACCCTAAAACGAGCGTAACTTTTGCATCCGTTGTCCGATTGGGGCATACTTTTTTTCTAGAAACCTCTCGACGAGGCCAACACCGGACAAAAAAGCAATTTCAAAGAGTAGATAGTAATATAATTTTTTACAAAATAATAATTCCCTATGGTTAAATACTGCCCCTGAATACCCTCCTACTGCGAGCATGTTACATTCATACAACAGCGAACTCCATGTGGTGGAGACTCGCCCATCGTATTATGAACCGCGCCTAGACTACCGGTTTATGGGTACACAAGGAACCATGGAAGGAACCACATCCCTTGACCCGCGGTTCAGCACACCGTGGGTGTAAGCACATGAAAAATGAGACCTATAACCTAAAACGAGCGTAACTTTTGCGTCCGTTGTCCGTTCGGGGCATACTTTTTTTCTAAAGCTTGCGGCGAGGCCAATACCGGCAAAAAGAGAAATTCAAGGAGTAGAATAGTATATAATTTTTTACAAAATCAATACTTCCCTATGGTTAATATGCCCTGAATACCTTCTACTGCCAGCATGTTACATTCAATACAGTGTCGAACTCCATCGTGGTGGAGGACTTGCCCACCGTATCATGAACCGCGCTAGACTACCGAGTTTGTGGTACACAAGCAACCATGGAACCCACATCCCTCGGCCATGCGGTTCAGCACACTTGTGTAAGCACACAAAAATAGACCTATAACCTAAAACGAGCGTAACTTTTGCGTCCGTTGTCCTTGGGCATACTTTTTTTCTAGAAACCTTGCGACGAGGCCAATACCGACAAAAAGCAAAATCAAAGAGTAGAATAGTATATAATTTTTTATAAAATAAATACTTCCCTATGGTTAAGATACTGCCCAATACCTCCTACTGCCAGCATGTTACATTCAATACAACGTCGAACTCCATGTCATGTGACTCGCCCCCTCGCCCCGTATCATGAACCGCCTGACTACCAGTTTATGGGTACACAAGGAACCATGGAAGGTAACCCACATCCCTCGGCCATGCGGTTCAGCACACCTGGGTGTAAGCACATGAAAAAGAGACCTATAACCTAAAACGAGCATAACTTTTGCATCCGTTGTCCGATTGGGGCATACTTTTTTTCTAGAAACCTCTGCCACGAGGCCAACCGCAAAAAGAGAATTCAAAGAGTAGAATAGTATATAATTTTTTACAAAATAAATACTTCCCTATGGTTAATACTGCCCTGAATACCTCCTACTGCCAGCATGTTACATTCAATACAACATCGAACTCCATCTGGTGAGGACTCGCCCATCGTATCATGAACATGGGGTACACAAGGAACCATGGAAGGTAACCCACATCCCTCGACCACGCGGTTCAGCACACCATGGGTAAGCACATGAAAAATGAGACCTTAACCTAAAACGAGCGTAACTTTTGCGTCCGTTGTCCGTTCGGGGCATACTTTTTTTCTAGAAAGCTTGCAGCGAGGCCAATACGGCAAAAAGAAATTCAAGGAGTAAATAGTATAATTTTTTACAAAATACTTCCCTATGGTTAAGATACTGCCCTGAATACCTCCTACTGCCAGCATGTTACATTCAATACAGCGTCGAACTCCATCGTCATGGAGGACTCGCCCCCGTATCATGAACCGCGCTACTACCAAGTTTATGGGTACACAAGGAACCATGGAAGGTAACCCACATCCCTCGGCCACGGTTCAGCACACCTTGGTGTAAGCACACGAAAAAGGAGACCTATAACCTAAAACGAGCAAACTTTTGATCCGTTGTCCGGGGCAGACTTTTTTTTCTGAAAGCTATCGCTGAGGCCAACACCGGCAAAAATGCGAATTCAAAGAGAAGAATAGATATAATTTTTTACAAAATAAATACTTCCCTATGGTTAGGATACTGCCCGAATACCTCCGACTGCCAGCATGTTGCATTCATACAACGTTGAGCTCCATCGTGGTGGAGACTCACCCATCGTAGCATGACCGGCCTAGACTACCGAGTTTATGGTAACCAAGGAACCATGGAAGGGTAACCCACAATCCCTTCGCCATGCGGTTCAGCACACCGTGGTGTAGCACGCGAAAATGAGACCTGTAAACCAAAAGGAGCGTACTTTTGTGTCTCGTTGTCCTTCGGGGCATACTTTTTTCTTAGTAAAGCTTGCGGCGAGGCCAATACCCGACAAACAAAGCGAATTTCAAAGAGTAGAATCGTATATATTTTTTATAAAATAATACTTCCTATGTTAAGATACTGCCCCCGAATACCTCCTTACTTCTAGCATGTTACATTCATGCAGCGTCGAACTCCATCATCATGGAGGGACTCCCACCGTATCATGAACCGCGCCTAGACTACGAGTTTATGGGTACACAAGGAACCATGGAATAACCCACATCCCTTGGCCACGGTTCAGCACACCGTGTGTAAGCACATGAAAAATGAGACCTATAACCTAAAACGAGTAACTTTTGCATCCGTTGTCGTTGGGCATACTTTTTTCTAGAAAGCGCGGCGAGGCCAATACCGAAAAAGAAATTCAAGGAGTAGAATAGTATATAATTTTTTACAAAATAAACTTCCCTATGGTTAAGATACTGCCCCGATACCTCCTGCCAGCATGTTACATTCAATACAGCGTCGACTCCATCGTGGTGGAGGACTCCCCTGTATCATGATGCGCCTAGACTAACCGAGTTTATGGGTACACAAGGAACCATGGAGGTAACCCACATCCCTCCCACGCGGTTCAGCACACCGTGGTGTAAGCACATGAAAAATGAGACCTATAACCTAAAACGAGCGTAACTTTTGCTCCGTTGTCCGTTGGGGCATACTTTTTTTTCTAGGGGCATACTTTTTTTAGAAAGCTTCGACGAGGCCAACACCGACAAAAAGAAATTCAAAGTAGAATTATACAATTTTTTACAAATAAACTTCCCTATGGTTAAGATACTGCCGAATACCTCCTACTGCCCATGTTACATTCAATACATCGAACTCCATCATGGTGGAGGACTCGCCCACGTATCATGAACCACGCCTAGACTACCGAGTTTATGGGTACACAAGGAACCATGGAAGGTAACCCACATCCCTCGACCACGCGGTTCAGCACACCATGGTGTAAGCACATGAAAAATGAGACCTAACCTAAAACGAGCGTAACTTTTGCGTCCGTTGTCCGTTCGGGGCATACTTTTTTTCTAGAAAGCTTGCGCGAGGCCAATACGACAAAAAGAATTCAAAGAGTAAAATATAATTTTTAAAATAAATACTTCCCTATGGTTAAGATACTGCCCTGAATACCTCCTTCTGCCAGCATGTTACATTCAATACAGTCGAACTCCATCGTGGAGGACTCGCCCCGTATCATGAACCGTGCCTGACTACCGGTTTATGGGTACACAAGGAACCATGGAAGGTAACCCACATCCCTCGGCCACATGGTTCAGCACACCTTGGGTGTAAGCACACGAAAAAGGAGACCTATAACCTAAAACGAGCATAACTTTTGCATCCGTTGTCCATTGGGGCATACTTTTTTCTGAAAGCTCTCGCGAGGCCAACACCGACAAAAAGAGAATTCAAAGAGTAGAATAGTATATATTTTTTACAAAATAAATATTCCCTATGGTTAAGATACTGCCCTGAATACCTCCTACTGCCAGCATGTTACATTCAATACAACATCAAACTCCATCGTGGTGGACTCGCCCAGTATCATGAACCGCGCCTAGACTACCGAGTTTATGGGTACAAGGAACCATGGAAGGTAACCCACATCCCTCGGCCACGGTTCAGCACCGTGGGTGTAAGCACATGAAAAATGAGACCTGTAACCTAAAACAAGCATAACTTTTGCGTCCGTTGTCCGTTCGGGGCATACTTTTTTTCTAGAAAGCTTGCGGTGAGGCCAATACCGACAAAAAGCAAATTCAAAGAGTAGTAGTATATAATTTTTAAAATAAATAATTCCCTATGGTTAAGATACTGCCCATACCTCCTACTGCCAGCATGTTACATTCAATACAACGTCGAACTCCATCGTGGTGGAGGACTCGCCCACCGTATCATGAACCGCGCCTAGACTACAGTTTATGGGTACACAAGGACCATGGAATAACCCACATCCCGGCCACGGGTTCAGCACACCGTGGTGTAAGCACATGAAAAATGAGACCTATAACCTAAAACGAGCGTAACTTTTGCATCCGTTGTCGTTCGGGGCATACTTTTTTTCTAGAAAGCTTGCGGCGAGGCCAATACCGGCAAAAAGAAATTCAAGGAGTAAATAGTATATAATTTTTACAAATAATACTTCCCTATGGTTAAGATACTGCCCCGAATACCTCTACTGCCAGCATGTTACATTCAATACAGCGTCGAACTCCATCGTGGTGGAGGACTCGCCCACGTATCATGAACCGCGCCTAGACAACCGAGTTTATGGGTACACAAGGAACCATGGAAGTAACCCACATCCCTTGGCCACGCGGTTCAGCACACCTGGGTGTAAGCACATGAAAAATGAGACCTATAACCTAAAACGAGCGTAACTTTTGCGTCCGTTGTCCGTTGGGGCATACTTTTTTTCTAGAAAGCTTGCGGCAGGCCAATACCGACAAAAAGAAATTCAAGAGTAGAATAGTATATATTTTTTACAAAATAAATACTTCCCTATGGTTAAGATACTGCCCCGAACTCCTACTGCCAGCATGTTACATTCAATACATCGAACTCCATCGTGGTGGAGGACGCCCACCGTATCATGAACCGCGCCTAGACTACAGTTTGTGGGTACACAGGAACCAAGGTAACCCACATCCCTCGCCACGCGGTTCAGCACACCTGTGTGTAAGCACAAAAAATGAGACCTATAACCTAAAACGAGCGTAACTTTTGCATCCGTTGTCCGATTGGGGCATACTTTTTTTCTAGAAAGCTTGCGCGAGGCCAATACCGACAAAAAGCAAATTCAAAGAGTAGAATAGTATATTTTTTTACAAAAAATACTTCCCTATGGTTAAGATACTGCCCCGAATACCTCCACTACCAGCATGTTACATTCAATACATCGAACTCCATCGTGTGGAGGACTCGCCCCGTATCATGAACCGCTACACTACCGAGTTTATGGGTACACAAGGAACCATGGAAGGTAACCCACATCCCTCGGCCACGCGGTTCAGCACACTTGGGTGCAAGCACATGAAAAAGAGACCTATAACCTAAAACGAGCATAACTTTTGCATCCGTCCGATTGGGGCATATTTTTTTTCTAGAAAGCTCTCGAGGCCAAACCGACAAAAAGAGATTCAAAGTAGAATATATAATTTTTACAAAATAAACTTCCCTATGGTTAAGATACTGCCCTGAATACCTCCTACTGCCAGCATGTTACATTCAACAACGTCGAACTCCATCGTGGTGGAGGACTCGCCCATCGTATCATGAACCGCGCCTAGACTACCGAGTTTATGG
Organism: Eleusine coracana subsp. coracana; assembly: GCA_032690845.1. Lineage (NCBI taxonomy): Eukaryota > Viridiplantae > Streptophyta > Magnoliopsida > Poales > Poaceae > Eleusine > Eleusine coracana. The sequence continues at coordinate 31,675 of MU847677.1, forward strand.
GTACACAAGGAACCATGGAAGGTAACCCACATCCCTCGGCCACGGGTTCAGCACACCGTATGTGTAAGCACATGAAAAATGAGACCTGTAACCTAAAACGAGCATAACTTTTGCGTCCGTTGTCCGTTCGGGGCATACTTTTTTCTAGAAAGCTTGCGGTGAGGCCAATACGGCAAAAAAGAATTCAAGAGTAGAATAGTATATAATTTTTTATAAAATAAATACTTCCCTATGGTTAAGATACTGCCCCGAATACCTCCTGCCAGCATGTTACATTCAATACAACGTCGAACTCCATCATGGAGGACTCACCCACCGTATCATGAACCGCGCCTAGACTACCGAGTTGAGATGAGGTACACAAGGAACCATGGAAGGTAACCCACATGCCCTCGGCACGCGGTTCAGCACCACCGTGTGGTGAAGCACACGAGAAATGAGACCTAGTAACCTAAAACGAGCGTACTTTTGCTGTCCGTGTGTACCGGGTCGGGGCATACTTCTTTTATCGAGAAAGCTTGCGGATGAGGCCATACCGAGCAAAAAGCGCAATTCAAAGAGTAGATAGTATATACTTTTTATAAATAATACTTCCCTATGGTTAAGGATACTGCCCTACAGACTCCTACCTCTCTGCCAGGCATGTTACATTCAATACAGTGTCGAACTCCATCATCGTGGATAGGACTCACCCCCGGTATCATGACCTGCGTCCTAGACTACCGAGTTTATGGGTACACAAGTGAACCTGAGAAGGATAACCCACCATCCCTCGGCCCACGTGGTTCAAGCACACCCTTGGGTGTAAGCACACTGAAAAGGGAGACCTATACCTAAACGAGCATAACTTTTGCATCCGTTGTCCGATTGGGGCTACTTTTTTTTCTAGAAAGCTCTCGAGGCCAACACCGACAAAAAGCGAAATTCAAAGAGAAGAATAGATATAATTTTTTACAAAATAAATACTTCCCTATGGTTAAGATACTGCCCTGAATACCTCCTACTGCCAGCATGTTACATTCAATACAACGTTGAACTCCATCGTGGTGGAGACTCACCCATCGTATCATGAACCGCCTAGACTACCGAGTTTATGGTACACAAGGAACATGGAAGGTAACCCACATCCCTCGGCCATGCGGTTCAGCACACCGTGTGTGTAAGCACGAAAAAGAGACCTAACCAAAAGCATAACTTTTGCGTCCGTTGTCCGTTCGGGGCATACTTTTTTTCTAGAAAGCTTGCGGCGAGGCCAATACCGACAAAAAGCGAATTTCAAAGAGTAGAATAGTATATATTTTTTAAAATAAATACTTCCCTATGGTTAAGATACTGCCCCGAATACCTCCTACTTCAGCATGTTACATTCAATACAGCGTCGAACTCCATCGTCATGGAGGACTCACCCACGTTCATGAAACGCGCCTTAGACTACGAGTTTATGGGTACACAAGAAACCATGGAAGGTAGCCCACATCCTCGGCCACGTGGTTCAGCACACTCTGTGGTACGCCATGAAAAGTGGGAACCTGTCACCTAAATCGATGCGTAACTTTTGCGTCATTGTCCGTTCGGGGCAACTTTTTTTTCTTTAGAAAGCTTGCGGCGAGGGCCTAATACCGGCCAAAAAGCAAAATTCGAAAGAGTAGATGACTAGTATATAATTTTTTATAGAATATATACTCCCTATGGTTAAGATATTGCCCCGATATCTCTCACTGCCGCAGTTACTTCAATACAGTGTCAAACCATTCTCATGGAGGGGACCACCCACCGATCATGAACGCGCCTAGACTGCCAGTTTATGGGTACACAAGGAAACCTGAGGTACCAACATCCCTCGGCCACGCGGTTATGCAAACCATAGTATGTAAGCACATGAAAAAGGAGACCTATAACTAAAAAAAAGCATAAATTTTGCATCAGTTGTCCGATCATGGCATACTTTTTTTTCTAGGAAAGCTTACGGCGAGGCCAACACGCCAAAAGTGAAATTCTAAGAGTAGAATAGTATATAATTTTTTACAAATAAATACTTCCCTATGGTTGAGGATACAGCCCCGAATACCTCCTACTGCCGGCATGTACATTCAATAACAATGTCGAACTCCATCGTGGTGGAGGACTCGCCCCCAACGTATCATGTACCGCGCCTAGACTACCGAGTTTAGTGATGTACTACGAGGAACCATGGAAGGTAACCCACATCCCTCGGCAACGCGGTTCAGCACACCGTGTGTGTAAGCACACACAAAAATGAGACCTATAACCTAAACTAGCGTAACTTTTGCGTCCGTTGTCCCGATTCGGGCATACTTTTTTTCTAGAAAGCTTGCGGTGAGGCCAATACCGACAAAAAGCGCAATTCAAAGAGTATAATAGTATATAATTTTTTATAAAATAAATACTTCCCTATGGTTAAGATACTGCCCAAATACCTCCTACTGCCAGCATGTTACATTCAATACAGTGTCAAACTCCATCGTCGTGGAGGAGTCGCCCCCGTATCATGAACCGCGCCTAGACTACCGAGTTTATGGGTACACAAGGAACGAAGGAAGGTAACCCACATCCCTCGGCCACGTGGTTCAGCACACCTTGGTGGTAAGCACACGAAAAAGGAGACATATAACCTAAAATGAGCATAATTTTGCATCCATTGTCCGATTGGGGCTTACTTTTTTTTTCTAGAAAGCTCTCGGCGAGGCCGACACCGACAAAAAGTGAAATTCAAAGTGTAGAATAGTATATAATTTTTACAAAATAAATATTTCCCTATGGTTAAGATACTACCCCAAATACCTTCTACTGCCAGCATGTTACATTCAATACAACATCAAATTTTATTGTGGTGCAGGACTCGCCCATCGTATCATGAACCGCACCTAGACTACCGAGTTTATGGGTAACAAGGAATCATGGAAGGTAACCCAATCCCTCGGCCAGGTGGTTTGCACACCTTGGGTGTAAGCAGACGAAAAAGGAGACCTATAACCTAAAACAAGCATAACATTATCATCCGTTGTCCGATTGGGGCATACTTTTTTTTTCTAGATATCTGGCAGCAAGGCCAACTCTGACAAAAAGCAAAATTCAAAGAGTACAATAGTATATAATTTTTTTTACAAAATAAATACTTCCCTACGGTTAAGATACTGCCCCGAATACCTCCTACTGCCAGCATGTTACATTCAATACAGCGTCGAACTCCATCGTGGTGGAGGACTCGCCTACCGTATCATGAATCACGCCTTGACTACTGAGTTTATGGGTACACAAGGAACCATAGAAGGTAACCCACATCCCCTGGCCATGCTGTTCATCACACGTGGGTGTAAGCACATGAAAAATGAGACCTATAACCTAAAAACGAGCGTAACTTTTGCGTCCGATGTCCAATCGGGGCATAATTTTTTTCTAGAAAGCTTGCCCGCGAGGCCAATACCGGCAAAAAGAGAAATTCAAGGAGTAGAATAGTATATAATTTTTACAAAATAAATACTTCCCTATGGTTAAGATACTGCCCCGAATACCTCCTACTGCCAGCATGTTACATTCAATACAACATCGAACTTTATCATGGTGCAGAACTCGCCCATCGTATCATGAACCGCGCCTAGACTACCGAGTTTTGTGGATACACAAAGAAACATGGAAGGTAACCCACATCACTTGGCCACACGGTTCAGCACACCGGGTGTGTAAGCACACGAAAAATGAGACCTGTAACCTAAAACGAGCGTAACTTTTGCGTCCGTTGTCCGTTCGAAGCATACTTTTTTTCTAGAAAGCTTATGGCGAGGCCAATACCGACAAAAAGCAAAATTCAAAGAGTAGAATAGTATGTAATTTTTTACAAAATAAAAACTTCCCTATGGTTAAGATACTGCCCCGAATATCTCCCACTGCCAGCATGTTATATTCAATACAGCGTCGAACTCCATCGTCGTGGAGGACTCACCCACCGTATCGTGATCCGCGCCTAGACTATCGAGTTTATGGGTACACAAGGTACCATGGAAGGTAACCCACATCCCTCAGCCACGCGGTTCAGCACACCGTGTGTGTAAGCCAATGAAAGTGGGACCTGGAACCTAAAACGAGCGTAACTTTTGCGTTCATTGTCCGTTCGGGGCATACTTTTTTTTCTAGAAAGCTTGCGGCGAGGTCAATACCGGCAAAAAGCAAAATTCAAAGAGTAGAATAGTATATAATTTTTATAGAATAAATACTTCCCTATGGTTAAGATATTGCCCCGAATATCTCTCACTGCCAGCATGTTACTTTCAATACAGTGTCAAACTAAATTCTCATGGAGGACTCACCCACTGTATCATGAACCGCGCCTAGACTGCCGAGTTTATGGGTACACAAGGAACCATGGAAGGTAACCCACATCCCTCGGCCACGCGGTTATGCACACCATAGTAGTAAGCACATGAAAAAGGAGACCTATAACCTAAAACAAGCATAACTTTTGCATCCGTTGTCCGATCAGGGCATACTTTTTTTCTAGAAAGCTTACGGCGAGGCCAACACCGACAAAAAGTGAAATTCTAAGAGTAGAATAGTATATAATTTTTTACAAAATAAATACTTCCCTATGGTTGAGATACAGCCCCGAATACCTCCTACTGCCGGCATGTTACATTCAATACAATGTCGAACTCCATCGTGGTGGAGGACTCGCCCAACGTATCATGTACCGCGCCTAGGACTACCGAGTTTATGAGTACACGAGGAACCATGGAAGGTAACCCACATCCCTCGGCAACGCGGTTCAGCACACCGTGTGTGTAAGCACACGAAAAATGAGACCTATAACCTAAAACTAGCGTAACTTTTGCGTCCGTTGTCCGTTCGGGGCATACTTTTTTTCTAGAAAGCTTGCGGTGAGGCCAATACCGACAAAAAGCGCAATTCAAAGAGTATAATAGTATATAATTTTTTATAAAATAAATACTTCCCTATGGTTAAGATACTGCCCCAAATACCTCCTACTGCCAGCATGTTACATTCAATACAGTGTCAAACTCCATCGTCGTGGAGGAGTCGCCCCCGTATCATGAACCGCGCCTAGACTACCGAGTTTATGGGTACACAAGGAACGAAGGAAGGTAACCCACATCACTTGGCCACACGGTTCAGCACACCGGGTGTGTAAGCACACGAAAAATGAGACCTGTAACCTAAAACGAGCGTAACTTTTGCGTCCGTTGTCCGTTCGAAGCATACTTTTTTTCTAGAAAGCTTATGGCGAGGCCAATACCGACAAAAAGCAAAATTCAAAGAGTAGAATAGTATGTAATTTTTTACAAAATAAAACTTCCCTATGGTTAAGATACTGCCCCGAATATCTCCCACTGCCAGCATGTTATATTCAATACAGCGTCGAACTCCATCGTCGTGGAGGACTCACCCACCGTATCGTGATCCGCGCCTAGACTATCGAGTTTATGGGTACACAAGGAACCATGGAAGGTAACCCACATCCCTCAGCCACGCGGTTCAGCACACCGTGTGTGTAAGCCAATGAAAAGTGGGACCTGGAACCTAAAACGAGCGTAACTTTTGCGTTCATTGTCCGTTCGGGGCATACTTTTTTTTCTAGAAAGCTTGCGGCGAGGTCAATACCGGCAAAAAGCAAAATTCAAAGAGTAGAATAGTATATAATTTTTTATAGAATAAATACTTCCCTATGGTTAAGATATTGCCCCGAATATCTCTCACTGCCAGCATGTTACTTTCAATACAGTGTCAAACTAAATTCTCATGGAGGACTCACCCACTGTATCATGAACCGCGCCTAGACTGCCGAGTTTATGGGTACACAAGGAACCATGGAAGGTAACCCACATCCCTCGGCCACGCGGTTATGCACACCATAGTAGTAAGCACATGAAAAAGGAGACCTATAACCTAAAACAAGCATAACTTTTGCATCCGTTGTCCGATCAGGGCATACTTTTTTTCTAGAAAGCTTACGGCGAGGCCAACACCGACAAAAAGTGAAATTCTAAGAGTAGAATAGTATATAATTTTTTACAAAATAAATACTTCCCTATGGTTGAGATACAGCCCCGAATACCTCCTACTGCCGGCATGTTACATTCAATACAATGTCGAACTCCATCGTGGTGGAGGACTCGCCCAACGTATCATGTACCGCGCCTAGACTACCGAGTTTATGAGTACACGAGGAACCATGGAAGGTAACCCACATCCCTCGGCAACGCGGTTCAGCACACCGTGTGTGTAAGCACACGAAAAAATGAGACCTATAACCTAAAACTAGCGTAACTTTTGCGTCCGTTGTCCGTTCGGGGCATACTTTTTTTCTAGAAAGCTTGCGGTGAGGCCAATACCGACAAAAAGCGCAATTCAAAGAGTATAATAGTATATAATTTTTTATAAAATAAATACTTCCCTATGGTTAAGATACTGCCCCAAATACCTCCTACTGCCAGCATGTTACATTCAATACAGTGTCAAACTCCATCGTCGTGGAGGAGTCGCCCCCGTATCATGAACCGCGCCTAGACTACCGAGTTTATGGGTACACAAGGAACGAAGGAAGGTAACCCACATCCCTCGGCCACGTGGTTCAGCACACCTTGGGTGTAAGCACACGAAAAAGGAGACATATAACCTAAAATGAGCATAATTTTGCATCCATTGTCCGATTGGGGCTTACTTTTTTTCTAGAAAGCTCTCGGCGAGGCCGACACCGACAAAAAGTGAAATTCAAAGTGTAGAATAGTATATAATTTTTACAAAATAAATATTTCCCTATGGTTAAGATACTACCCCAAATACCTTCTACTACCAGCATGTTACATTCAATACAACATCAAATTTTATTGTGGTGCAGGACTCGCCCATCGTATCATGAACCGCACCTAGACTACCGAGTTTATGGGTACACAAGGAATCATGGAAGGTAACCCACATCCCTCGGCCATGTGGTTTTGCACACCTTGGGTGTAAGCAGACGAAAAAGGAGACCTATAACCTAAAACAAGCATAACATTATCATCCGTTGTCCGATTGGGGCATACTTTTTTTTCTAGATAGCTTGCAGCGAGGCCAACTCTGACAAAAAGCAAAATTCAAAGAGTACAATAGTATATAATTTTTTACAAAATAAATACTTCCCTACGGTTAAGATACTGCCCCGAATACCTCCTACTGCCAGCATGTTACATTCAATACAGCGTCGAACTCCATCGTGGTGGAGGACTCGCCTACCGTATCATGAATCACGCCTTGACTACTGAGTTTATGGGTACACAAGGAACCATAGAAGGTAACCCACATCCCTTGGCCATGCTGTTCATCACACCGTGGGTGTAAGCACATGAAAAATGAGACCTATAACCTAAAACGAGCGTAACTTTTGCGTCCGATGTCCAATCGGGGCATAATTTTTTTCTAGAAAGCTTGCCGCGAGGCCAATACCGGCAAAAAGAGAAATTCAAGGAGTAGAATAGTATATAATTTTTACAAAATAAATACTTCCCTATGGTTAAGATACTGCCCCGAATACCTCCTACTGCCAGCATGTTACATTCAATACAACATCGAACTTTATCATGGTGCAGAACTCGCCCATCGTATCATGAACCGCGCCTAGACTACCGAGTTTGTGGATACACAAAGAAACATGGAAGGTAACCCACATCACTTGGCCACACGGTTCAGCACACCGGGTGTGTAAGCACACGAAAAATGAGACCTGTAACCTAAAACGAGCGTAACTTTTGCGTCCGTTGTCCGTTCGAAGCATACTTTTTTTCTAGAAAGCTTATGGCGAGGCCAATACCGACAAAAAGCAAAATTCAAAGAGTAGAATAGTATGTAATTTTTTACAAAATAAAAACTTCCCTATGGTTAAGATACTGCCCCGAATATCTCCCACTGCCAGCATGTTATATTCAATACAGCGTCGAACTCCATCGTCGTGGAGGACTCACCCACCGTATCGTGATCCGCGCCTAGACTATCGAGTTTATGGGTACACAAGGAACCATGGAAGGTAACCCACATCCCTCAGCCACGCGGTTCAGCACACCGTGTGTGTAAGCACACGAAAAATGAGACCTATAACCTAAAATGAGCATAACTTTTGCATCCGTTGTCCAATTGGGGCATACATTTTTTTCTAGAAAGCGCTCGGCGAGGCCAACACCGAAAAAAGCGAAATTCAAAGAGTAGAATAGTATATAATTTTTACAAAATAAATATATCTCTATGGTTAAGATACTACCCCAAATACCTCCCACTGCGAGCATGTTACATTCAATACAACATCGAAATTTATCGTGGTGCAGGACTCACCCACCGTATCATGATCCGCGCCTAGACTATCGAGTTTATGGGTACACAAGGAACCATGGAAGGTAACCCACATCCCTCAGCCACGCGGTTCAGCACACCGTGTGTGTAAGCACACGAAAAATGAGACCTATAACCTAAAATGAGCATAACTTTTGCATCCGTTGTCCAATTGGGGCATACATTTTTTTCTAGAAAGCGCTCGGCGAGGCCAACACCGAAAAAAGCGAAATTCAAAGAGTAGAATAGTATATAATTTTTACAAAATAAATATATCCCTATGGTTTAGATACTACCCCAAATACCTCCCACTGCGAGAATGTTACATTCAATGCAACATCGAAATTTATCGTGGTGCAGGACTCGCCCATCATATCATGATCCGCGCCTAGACTATCGAGTTTATGGATACACAAGGAACCATGGAAGGTAACCCACATCCCTCGGCCATGCGGTTCAGCACACCTTGGGTGTAAGCACACGAAAAAGGAGACCTATAACCTAAAACGAGCATGACTTTTGCATCCGTTGTCCGATTGGGGCATACTTTTTTTTTCTAGAAAGCTCTTGGTGAGGCCAACATCGACAAAAAGCAAATTTCAAAGAGTAGAATAGTATATAATTTTTTACAAAATAAATACTTCCCTATGGTTAAGATACTGTCCTGAATACCTCCTACTGCCAGCATGTTACATTCAATACAACATCGAACTCCATCGTGGTGGAGGACTCGCCAATCGTATCATGAACCGCGCTTAGACTACCGAGTTTATGGGTACACAAGGAACCATGGATGGTAACCCACATCCCTCAGCCACGCGGTTCAGCACACCGTGTGTGTAAGCACACGAAAAATGAGACCTATAACCTAAAATGAGCATAACTTTTGCATCCGTTGTCCAATTGGGGCATACATTTTTTTCTAGAAAGCGCTCGGCGAGGCCAACACCGAAAAAAGCGAAATTCAAAGAGTAGAATAGTATATAATTTTTACAAAATAAATATATCCCTATGGTTAAGATACTACCCCAAATACCTCCCACTGCGAGCATGTTACATTCAATACAACATCAAAATTTATCGTGGTGCAGGACTCACCCACCGTATCATGATCCGCGCCTAGACTATCGAGTTTATGGGTACACAAGGAACCATGGAAGGTAACCCACATCCCTCAGCCACGCGGTTCAGCACACCGTGTGTGTAAGCACACGAAAAATGAGACCTATAACCTAAAATGAGCATAACTTTTGCATCCGTTGTCCAATTGGGGCATAAATTTTTTTCTAGAAAGCGCTCGGCGAGGCCAACACCGAAAAAAGCGAAATTCAAAGAGTAGAATAGTATATAATTTTTACAAAATAAATATATCCCTATGGTTAAGATACTACCCCGAATACCTCCCACTGCGAGCATGTTACATTCAATACAACATCGAAATTTATCGTGGTGCAGGACTCGCCCATCATATCATGATCCGCGCCTAGACTATCGAGTTTATGGATACACAAGGAACCATGGAAGGTAACCCACATCCCTCGGCCATGCGGTTCAGCACACCTTGGGTGTAAGCACACGAAAAAGGAGACCTATAACCTAAAACGAGCATGACTTTTGCATCCGTTGTCCGATTGGGGCATACTTTTTTTTCTAGAAAGCTCTTGGTGAGGCCAACATCGACAAAAAGCAAATTTCAAAGAGTAGAATAGTATATAATTTTTTACAAAATAAATACTTCCCTATGGTTAAGATACTGCCCTGAATACCTCCTACTGCCAGTATGTTGCATTCAATACAACATCGAACTCCATCGTGGTGGAGGACTCGCCAATCGTATCATGAACCGCGCTTAGACTACCGAGTTTATGGGTACACAAGGAACCATGGATGGTAACCCACATCCCTCAGCCACGCGGTTCAGCACACCGTATGTGTAAGCACATGAAAAATGAGACCTGTAACCTAAAACGAGCATAACTTTGCGTCCGTTATCCGTTCGGGGCATACTTTTTTTGTAGAAAAGCTTGCGGTGAGGCCAATATTGACAAAAAGCAAATTTCAAAGAGTAGAATAGTATATAATTTTTTATAAAATAAATACTTCCCTATGGTTAAGATACTGCCCTGAATACCTCCTACTGCCAGCATGTTACATTCAATACAACGTCGAACTCCATCGTGGTGGAGGACTCGCCACCGTATCATGAACCGCGCCTAGACTACCGAGTTTGTCGGTACACTAGGAACCATGGAAGGTAACCCACATCCCTCGGCCCACGCGGTTCAGCACACCGTGTGTGTAAGCACAAGAAAAATGAGACCTATAAACCTAAAATGAGCATTACTTTTGTGTCCGTTGTCCGTTCGGGGCATACTTTTTTTTCTAGAAAGCTTGCGGTGAGGCCAATACCGACAAAAAAGCGAAATTCAAAGAGTAGAATAGTATATAATTTTTTATAGAATAAATACTTCTCTATGGTTAAGATACTGCCCCGAATACCTCCTACTGCCAGCATGTGACATTCAATACAGTGTCGACTCCATCATCGTGGAGGACTCACCCCCCGTATCATGACTGCGTCTAGACTACCGAGTTTATGGGTACACAAGGAACCATGGAAGGTAACCCACATCCCTCGGCCACGCGGTTCAGCACACCTTGGGTGTAAGCACATGAAAAAGGAGACCTATAACCTAAAACGAGCATAACTTTTGCATCCGTTGTCCGATTGGGGATACTTTTTTTTCTAGAAAGCTCTCGGCAAGGCCAACACCGACAAAAGCAAATTCCAAAGAGAAGAATAGTATATAATTTTTTACAAAATAAATACTTCCCTATGGTTAAGATACTGCCGAATACCCCTACTGCCATGTTACATTCAATACAACGTCGCTCCATCGTGGTGGAGACTCGCCCATCATATCATGAACCGTGCCTAGACTACCGAGTTTATGGGTAGACAAGGAACCATGGAAGGTAACCCACATCCCTCACACGGTTCAGCACACCGTGTTGTAAGCACACGAAAATGAGACCTGTAACCTAAAAGAGCTAACTTTTGCATCCGTTGTCCATTCGGGGCATACTTTTTTTCTAGAAAGCTTGGCGAGGCCAATACCGACAAAAAGAAATTCAAGAGTAGAATAGTATATATTTTTTAACAAATAAATACTTCCCTATGGTTAAGATACTGCCCGAATACCTCCTACTGCCAGCATGTTACATTCAATACAGCGTCGAACTCCATCGTGTGGAGGACTCCCACGTATCATGAACCGCGCCTAGACTACCGAGTTTGTGGTACACTAGGAACCATGGAAGGTAACCCACATCCCTCGGACCCCACGCTGTTCAGCACACCATGTGTGTAAGCACACAAAAAATGAGACCTATAACCTAAAACGAGCGTAACTTTTGCATCCGTTGTCCGATCGGGGCATACTTTTTTTTCTAGAAAGCTTGCGACGAGGCCAATACCGACAAAAAGCAAAATTCAAAGAGTAAATAGTATAATAATTTTTACAATATAATATTTCCCTAGGGTTAAGGGATACTTACCCCGAATACCTCCTACTACGCCAGCATGTTACATTCAATAACAACATCAAATTTTATCGTGGTGCAGGACTCGCCCACCGTATCAATGAACTGCGGCCTAGACTACCGAGTTTATGGGTATCACAAGGAATCAGGGAAGGTAACCCACATCCCTCTGTACCATGTGGTTTTGCACTACCTTGGGTGTAAGCAGAGAAAAAGGAGACCTATAACCTAAACACAAGCATAACATTATCATCTGTTGTCCGATTGGGCATACTTTTTTTTCTAGAAAGCTTGCAGCGAGGCCAAACGCTGACAAAAAGGAAAAATTCAAAGAGTACAATAGTATATATTTTTTACAAAATAAATACTTCCCTATGGTTAAGATACTGCCCCGAATACCTCCTACTGCCAGCATGTTACATTCAATACAGTCGAACTCCATCGTGGTGGAGGACTCGCCCACCGTATCATGAATCACGCCTAGACTACCGAGTTTATGGGTACACAAGGAACCATGGAAGGTAACCCACATCCCGGCCATGCGTTCAGCACACCGTGTGGGTGTAAGCACATGAAAAATGAGACCTATAACCTAAAACGAGCGTAACTTTTGCGTCCGTTGTCCATCGGGGCATAATTTTTTCTAGAAAGCTTGCCGCGAGGCCAATACCGGCAAAAAGAGAATTCAAGGATAGAATAGTATATAATTTTTACAAATAAATACTTCCCTATGGTTAAGATACTGCCCGAATACCCCTACGCCAGCATGTTACATTCAATACAACATCGAACTTTATCATGGTGAGACTCGCCCATCGTATCATGAACCGCGCCTAGACTACCGAGTTTATGGGTATACACAAAACATGGAAGGTAACCCACATCCTTGGCCACCAGTTTCAGCACACCGGTGTGTAAGCACACGAAAAATGAGACCTGTAACCTAAACGGCGTAACTTTTGCGTCCGTTGTCCGTTCGGCATACTTTTTTTCTAGAAAGCTTGGCGAGGCCAATACCGACAAAAGCAAAATTCAAAGAGTAGAATAGTATTAATTTTTTACAAAATAAAACTTCCCTATGGTTAAGATACTGCCCCGAATACTCCCACTGCCAGCATGTTATATTCAATACACGTCGAACTCCATCGTCGTGGAGGACTCACCCACCGTATCATGATCCGCCTAGACTACGAGTTTATGGGTACACAAGGAACCATGGAAGGTAACCCACATCCCTCGGCCACGCGTTCAGCATACCGTGTGTGTAAGCACACGAAAATGAGACCTATAACCTAAAACGAGCATAACTTTTGCATCCGTTGTCCATTGGGGCATACTTTTTTTCTAGAAAGCGCTCGGCGAGGCCAAACACGAAAAAAGCAAATTCAAAGAGTAGAATAGTATATAATTTTTTACAAAATAAATATTCCCTATGGTTAAGATACTACCCGAATACCTCCCTGCGCATGTTACATTCAATACAACATCGAAATTTATCGGTGAGGACTCGCCCATCGTATCATGAACCGCCTAGACTACCGAGTTTATGGTACACAAGGAACCATGGAAGGTAACCACATCCCTCGCCATGCGGTTCAGCACACTTGGGTGTAAGCACCGAAAAGAGACCTATAACCTAAAAGAGCATGACTTTTGCATCCGTTGTCCGATTGGGGATACTTTTTTTCTAGAGTAGAAATAGTATATAATTTTTACAAAATAAATACTTCCCTATGGTTAAGATACTGCCCCGAATACCTCCTACTGCCAGCATGTTACATTCAATCAACATCGAACTTATCATGGTGCAGGACTCGCCCATCGTATCATGAACCGCGCCTAGACTACGAGTTTATGGATACACAAAGAACATGGAAGGTAACCCACATCCTTGGCCACACGTTCAGCACACCGGTGTGTAAGCACACGAAAATGAGACCTGTAACCTAAAACGAGCGTAACTTTTGCGTCCGTTGTCCGTTGCATACTTTTTTTTCTAGAAAGCTTGGCGAGGCCAATACCGACAAAAAGCAAAATTCAAAGAGTAGAATAGTATGTAATTTTTACAAAATAAAACTTCCCTATGGTTAAGATACTGCCCCGAATACTCCCACTGCCAGCATGTTATTCAATACAGCGTCGAACTCCATCGTGTGGAGGACTCACCCACCGTATCATGATCCGCGCCTAGCTACGAGTTTATGGGTACACAAGGAACCATGGAAGGTAACCCACATCCCTCGGCCACGCGGTTCAGCACACCGTGTGTGTAAGCACACGAAAAATGAGACCTATAACCTAAAATGAGCATAACTTTTGCATCCGTTGTCCAATTGGGGCATACATTTTTTTCTAGAAAGCGCTCGGCGAGGCCAACACCGAAAAAAGCGAAATTCAAAGAGTAGAATAGTATATAATTTTTTACAAAATAATATACCCTATGGTTAAGATACTACCCCGAATACCTCCCACTGCCAGCTGTTACATCAATACAACATCGAATTATCGTGGTGGGACTCGCCCACCGTATCATGATCCGCGCCTAGACTACGAGTTTATGGGTACACAAGGAACCATGGAAGGTAACCCACATCCCTCGGCCAGCGGTTCAGCACACCTTGGTGTAAGCACACGAAAAAGGAGACCTATAACCTAAAAGAGAACTTTTGCATCCGTTGTCCGATTGGGGCATACTTTTTTTTAGAAAGCTCTTGTGAGGCCAACATCGACAAAAAGCAAATTCAAAGAGTAGAATAGTATAATTTTTTACAAAATAAATACTTCCCTATGGTTAAGATACTGCCCGAATACCTCCTACTGCCAGCATGTTACATTCAATACAACATCGAACTCCATCGTGGTGGAGGACTCGCCCATCGTATCATGAACCGCGCCTAGACTACCGAGTTTGGGTACAAGGAACCATGGATGGTAACCCATCCCTCAGCCACGCGGTTCAGCACACCGTGTTGTAAGCACACGAAAAAGGACCTAACCTAAAACGAGCGTAACTTTTGCGTCCTTGTCTGTTCGGGGCATACTTTTTTCTAGAAAGCTTGCGCGAGGCCAAACGACAAAAAGC
>MU847678.1:0-46562 GCA_032690845.1 Eleusine coracana subsp. coracana
GAGATCAGCAATATAACTAGCATCATCAGTCTTATGACATGGTATAAAGTGTGCCATCTTAGAAAATCTATCCACAACAACAAAATACTATCACTCCCCCTCTTAGTCCTAGGCAGTCCTAAAACAAAGTCCATAGAAATACCGCCCAAGGAATAGAAGGAACAGGAAGTGGCATGTATAAACCATGTGGATTCAAGCGAGACTTAGCTTTTTGACATGTATTGCAGCGAGCAACAAGCGCTCAACATCTTTCCTCATCCTTGGCCAAAAGAATTGTGTGGCTAAA
Source organism: Eleusine coracana subsp. coracana (assembly GCA_032690845.1). Taxonomy (NCBI): domain Eukaryota; kingdom Viridiplantae; phylum Streptophyta; class Magnoliopsida; order Poales; family Poaceae; genus Eleusine; species Eleusine coracana. The sequence goes on from MU847678.1 coordinate 287, forward strand.
ATATCCTCCGTCTTCTTGGCACCAAAATGACCCATCAATCCACCTCCATGCGCCTCCTTTAACAACAAAAGACGAACGGAACCAACTGGAATGGATAGGCGGTTAGCTCAAACAAGAATCCATCATCAACACAAATTTATTCCATGCACGACTTCTTTACAATGCAGCAATACATCCTTAAAATCAACATCAGCAGCATATTGTTCTTTAATTGCCTCATGTCCAAAATTCTATAATCAAGTTGAGACAATAAGTATAGCGCCTAGATAAAGCATCAGCGATCACATTATCCTTCCCTTTCTTATGTTTAATAATGTAAGGAAAAGACTCAATAAACTCAATCCATTTAGCATGTCTACGGTTTCAAATTACATTGAGAACGAATATACTTAAGTGATTCATGATCAGAATGAATAACAAATTTTTGGGCAACAAATAATGACGCCACGTCTCTAAACAACGTACAAGTGCATACAATTCCTTATCATACGTGAGTAATTCAAAACAGGCCCAGTTATTTTCTCACTAAAGTACGCAATAGGTTTACTATCTTGCATCAAAAGACCACCAATACCTATACCACTAGCATCACATTCAAGCTCAAAATCTTATCAAAATTAGGTATTGCAGCAAAGGTGCATGTGTAAGTTTATCCTTCAAAGTATCAAAAGACTCATGATGTACCTTACCCCAATGGAAATCAATGCCCTTCTTTGTCAACTCATGCAAAGGGTGCAGCAATGGTGCTGAAATCTTTGACAAAGCGGCGGTAGAAACCTGCAAGACCAAGAAAACTCCTCACCTGTGTGATAGTTTTTGGTACAGGCCAGCTCTTTATGGCTTCAATCTTCGCCTCATCCACCTCAATTCCTGTGGAGTCACAACATAGCCAAGAAAGAGACTCGATGCGTGCAAAAGATGCACTTCTCAAGGTTACCAAATAAACGTGCATCTCAAAGCATCAAAAACACACAAATGATTCATATGTTCATCTATAGATTTGCTATAAATCAAATATCATCAAAGTAAACTACCACAAATTTGCCAATGAAAGCTCTTAAACCTCATTCATCAAGCACATGAAAGTACTAGGTGCATTAGTTAACCCAAAAGGCATTACTAACCACTCATATAATCCAAATTTGGTTTTGAAAGCTGTTTTCCATTTGTCTCCAAGTTTCATTCTAATTGATGGTAGCCACTACGCAAATCAATTTAGTGAAAATTATAGCACCACATAACTCATCAAGCATGTCGTCTAGCCTAGGAATAGGATGACGATACCTATAGTAATATTATTAATGGCTCTACAATCTACACACATACGCCAAGTACCACCTTTCTTAGGAACCAAAAGTACAGGAACAGCACAAGGACTAAGTGATTGACGAACATACCCACGATCCAAAAGGTCTTGAACTTGTCGTTGTATCTCCTTAGTCTCCTCAGGGTTGGTCCTATAAGCGCACGGTTTGGCAAAGTAGCACCCGGAATTAAATCAATTTGATGCTCAATCCCTCTCAAAGGTGGCATCCCGGGGTATCTCAGCTGAAAAAACCTCATACTCCTGCAAAAGGTTAGTGATAGCAGGAGACACAGCACTAGAAGCAATATCATCAAGCAAAACAAAGCTTCTTTGCATATCAAGGCATAGCAAATATCATCATTATCAGAAATTTCAGCAAGCTCAGATTTTGTTGCAAGACATGAACGACCTTGTAGATTTAATTTTCCAGCACACCGTAGAACTTGAAGAATTCATTAACATTACTAGGTGTAGAATTAGAATTAACAGGGTGTTGAATTATCAGACCTTATTTTTCAACTAGCAGCTCTTTCTAAATCACGTCTTGTACAATTTCACCAGGGTCATTGGTAACAAAGTAATTTTAGTCCTTTATGCATAAAAGTGATCCTTATTAACTTCTACCATGGGTGTACAGCATCATTAATCAACTTCCCAAGGTCCTGCCCCAATAAAGTGAACATGCTTGCATGGGTACGAACTCACAAATCACAGAATCCACATAAGAACCAATGGAAAAAGGAACTCTGCAAGTTTGTATTACCTTAGCTTTTCCAGAGTCATTTAACCACTGAATGTAGTACGGATGTGGATGTGGCGTGTGGTCAAAGCAAGCTTGTTGACCACATCAGACTCACCAAGTTATTGCAGCTCCCTACCATCAATGATGACACTGCTCGGCGGGTCTTGATGATGAAGAAATCTGGAACAAGTGTGGGCGCTGCATCGTCGCGGGCTGATGAACTTGTGTACTAAGGACACGTTGAACAATAATGTTCATGTATCCCGTGGTGTCTCCGCCCCAAGGACAAGGTCACTGTTGGTGGCAGCGACGTCCTCCTCCACATCCTCCCACGTCGGAGGTACTCATATAACCGCCATCGTCTGTTGCCACATATACCCGCCTACTTGGACAATCTTTCTGCACATGACCAAATCCATGGCAGCGGTGGCACTGAATCCCTGTAGTCCGCCCTGTCGAAGCAATAGAGGAGGCACTACTAGCTGGTACCTGCACAGAAAGTTTACCTGAGCGCGTAGAAGGTGCAGGGGCTGATCTTGGGGCTGCAGAAACAACACTGGTTCCCTTGGTAGCTGCTGGTGGGGGCGGCCGGAAAGATGGCCTGGGCAGCCCCGAAGTCCCCGTCGAGCGTGGGGGGTAGGAGTTCCTTGACTTGCTGTACTCCTCAAAAGCCTGGAAAAGTCCCTGTGATTCTTTCTCTGCAAGCATAGCATACTGGAAACACTGGATGAGGGTAAATATTCTTTATAATCAAGGATGTCCTGAATTTCTTTTCTTAAACCAGAATAAAAGCGACAAATCTGATCCTCTACTTTTTCAACTACAGCACAATTGAATCAAACCCTTCTGAAGCTCACTAAAATACTCCTGGACAGTTTATCTCTTGGTCTAAACGTTGCAGTTTATTACGAATCTCTCTATAAAAAGAAGGGGGAACAAAACGATCATGCATTGCTACCTTAAGTTCTTCCCAAGTAGTAGGCAAATCAGTTCAGCAGCTAGACCACTCCACCAAACAATAGCAAAGTCCTTAAACTCACTAGTAGCTTGTCTAACTCTATGTTGTTCAGGAACAAGGTGGGCATTAAATTTTTGTTCTACAGTCATCTCCCAATCAAGATAAACATCACCATCATACTGACCTGAAAACGAAGGAATTGAAAACTTAATTTTAGCATACGGGTCATCTGGAGCATAGTTACCGTGTGGACGACGGTTGTAGTTATGGAAACCACCCATACCTTGAGTATTATGTTGCAAACGACATCGTAATCGTGCGGTCCTTGTAGCTGACCTATCCACGGTGCCATCAGCCTTATACACCGTGTCTTCATCATGGACGTCTTCAACGCGTTGTTGTTGTTATTGGTGTTCGTATTGTGGTTTTAGGAGCGGTCTCCAACGCGATAACCTGATCGGTTAACTTAGAGACCCACTTCTCTAACCGCTCGATGCTTTCTCCAATGTGAAGCTTGCTGACTGCATCAGTAACGGCTCTGGTGATCGTCTCTGCCAAATCACTCTGAGCAGCCTGCAAAGCCTTCTGGAGCTGCTCTTGGCACACCGCACTCAGCAAATTGTGAGGGTGAGCCATCTCTCCATCGTCACTTCCTGCCATCAGAAACACCAAAAAAGGAAACAAACAGTAAAGGTTATACCTACAAAATAGCTAAGCAGTGGTGCCTCTCAAGACAACAAAAGGAGACTCCTTACAAAGCTCTTACAAAGTTCTGTAAAGCAAAGCAAAGGATACCAGAGAGATAGTTCCACGATTGCAAGGGTCACAAAATAACCTGTGTGCTGTCCAGAAGAAAAATGTAGAGCTAGAAAGGCCAAATATATATGTGAGTGTTACACAAATCAAAAACGATAGTAAAGCTGAAAAAGTGCCCAAGTAACTTGTCCTTAGTTGCGTCTAAGTATGTCCTAGAACAGTAGTGATAGCAAAGTAGAACAAGGAGACAAAGGCACAACAAGCGATAACAGGGGCTAAGTGCAAAACAGCCAAATCCAGAATTTGAGGGGGCTAGATGTAGCACTAGTAGAAATCCCAAATTTCGTTTTTTTGATTTTATTTTTTTGATATTTTTCTCCAACTCACTAACATGGAGGAGAAGCCAAAAAAAATTTCAGCTCAAACAGAGGTAGGATGTGGCCTACAGAAAATCTTGAAGTTGCAGAAACGTCGGGTTTAAACTTAAATCAATTTTTTCTTTATCTTCCCGATTTTTTTTTGAATTTTTGACGAGAGCACACAGGGCACACACGCCTGGTGTGGGTATGCCCAACTTTGAGTCAAGAATCTCCTGTAAAAATTTTAGCCAAACAGACAACCGAGCGAAAAGTTATGCCCGTTTTACCGAAGGGGGGTCGGAGTCGGTTTTTCCAGAAACCCGAGTCGGGTTAGGGATCGGGTAAGTTTATTTTTTTGGCAGCGTGGATGTAGCGGAAAGTGGAATTTGTGGGGATTGGTCCGGGGGTTGATGGTGTGTTCAGGGTGGGATTAGGGCGGGACTAGGCTAGGTGTGTCGATCAATCAACCTAGCACAAAAAGCCAACAAAGCGAGGATGGTGAAGGGGATGGCGGCTAGGGTTGCAAGGGAAACAGTACTGACGACAAAAACACAAACTAAACCAGCGACTAAACAGAACTAGGGCACAAACTCAACACTACGGACTCTGAAATTGAAATATGCAAAGGCTAAACACGTGGTTATGGGCGGGGGGAATTTTTTTTTTTTTGGCTTTCCTGTGGACGATAGGATGAACACAAACGAAATAACTAAGGGTAGTATGAACCTGATGGTGCACCTGAAGCTCTGATTACCACTTGATGTGGACAAGGGTTCTCGATCTTCCAAAAGGTTCGAGATACGTTGATTTGGTCAAAGGCGACACACAAATCGATCCGGCTTCAGAACAGCACGTTCTAAACCCCGCAATCGCAGCACGACGTCTCCTCTGGTTGTCAACCATCCTAAAACGATTGACCTCGCCGAGAAGGCTAATCCATGCCTGCGAATCAAGAACACAAGCAAGAACAAAGAAGGCAACACAATTGTAGATGTATTATGAATCTCACGAAGTTGGGGTCTCACAAACCGTGATGACGGCAAAACGTTATGAACAGAATAATCTAAGCAAGACCCGAGCCCTAATAGTGCAGCGGCGGCTGTATATAAAGACCCTAGGGTCGTGCAAGACCTCTGGACGCGCCCCTAATTGGGCTCAACTAGATACAAAGCCCAAAGACCAAAAACAGGCGACGCAGCACCGAAACAGATTCTGGACTCTCTCTTGTTTCGACGATTCCTGATGACTCCGGATGAATTTGATATGAGACCGGTGGCATTGGAAAGGCCTTCTTCTTATCTTTCCGTGCATATGTAGAACATCCAAATCCGAGTCCATATGCGTCCTGAGCCTCCGTTTTTGTGCAGACTGGTCCTGAGCCCCGAAACAGACTCGAAGTCGGTTTTGGTTGGGCCTCCACCTTGGCTTCCACGTCCTTGCTGCTCCTCCACGTCTCCAAGTCCTTCTCCCATCATCTCCTGGTCCTCTCCATGATTCCTAATTACAATATAATTAGTAGCAAAACCATTCTCAAAAGTGACATATAATGAAGAATGTTGGAACGAGCTCACCTCTAAATTTAGTCGTCGTGCACGAGCTCTAGTCATTGGACCTTGCAAGTCTAGAATTGGAGCAGTGTTGCATGTATCCTTAGGAGTGATGTCCTCATCAATTGGCCTCACCGCAAGCTTTCTAGAAAAAAGCATGCCCTGGCGAAGAATGGACGCAAAGTAACGCTCGTTTTAGGATATCGGTCTTATTTTCATGTGCTTACACCCACGGTGTGCTGAACCTCGTGGCTGATGGATGTGGGTTACCTTCCATGGTTCCTTGTGTACCCATAAACTCGGTAGTCTAGGCGCGGTTCATGATACGGTGGGCGTCCTCCACCACGATGGAGTTTGACGTTGTATTGAATGTAACATGCTGGCAGTAGGAGGTATTCGGGGCAGTATCTTAACCATAGGGAAGTATTTATTTTGTAAAAAATTATATACTATTCTACTCTTTGAATTTCTTTTTGTCGGTGTTGGCCTCGCTGCAAGCTTTCTAGAAAAAAAAGTATGCGATCATAACGGTGCAAAAGTTATACTTGTTTTAGATTATAGGTCTCCTTTTTCATGTGCTTACACACACGGTGTGCTGACCGCGTGGCCGAAGGATGTGGGTTACCATCCATGGTTCCTTGTGTAGCATAAACACGGTAGTCTAGGCACGGTTCATGATACGGTGGGCGGCCTCCACCACGATGGAGTTCGACGTTGTATTGAATGTAACATGCTAGTAGTAGGAGGTATTCGGGGCAGTATCTTAACCATAGGGAAGTATTTATTTTGTAAAAAATTATATATTCTACTCTTTGAATTTCTTTTTGTCGGTATTGGCCTCGCCGCAAGCTTTCTAGAAAAAAAGTATGTCGCGAACTCACAACGGACGCAAAAGTTATGCTCGTTTTAGGTTATAGGTCTCATTTTTGTGTGCTTACACCCACGGTGTGCTGAACCACGTGGCGAGGGAGGTGGGTTACCTTCCATGGTTCCTTGTGTACCCATAAACTCGGTAGTCTATGCGCGTTCATGATACGGTGGGCGAGTCCTCCACCACGATGGAGTTCGACGCTGTATTGAATGTAACATGCTGGCATAGGATATTCGGGCAGTATTAACCATAGGGAAGTATTTATTTTGTAAAAAATATATATTCTACTCTTTGAATTTCTTTTGTTGGTTGGCCTCCGCAAGCTTTCTAAAAAAAGATGCCCCGATCGGACAACAGATGCAAAAGTTATACTCTTTTAGTTATAGGTCTCTTTTTTGTGTGCTTACACACGGTGTGCTGAACCACGTGCCGAAGGATGTGGTTACCTTCCATGGTTCCTTGTGTACCCATAAACTCGGTAGTCTAGGCACGGTTCATGATACGGTGGGCGAGTCCTCCACCGCGATGGAGTCGACGTTGTATTGAATGTAACATGCTAGCAGTAGGAGGTATTCGGGCAGTATCAACCATAGGGAAGTATTTATTTTGTAAAAAATTATATTATTCTACTCTTTGAATTTTCTTTTTGTCGGTATTGGCCTCGCCGCAAGCTTTCTAGAAAAAAGTATGTCGAAGACAACGGACGCAAAAGTTATGCTCGTTTTAGGTTATAGGTCTATTTTTTGTGTGCTTACACCCACGTGTGCTGAACCCGTGGCCGAGGATGTGGGTTACCTTCCATGGTTCCTTGTGTACCATAAACTCGGTAGTCTATGCGGGTTCATGATACGGTGGGCGAGTCCACCACGAGTTCGACGCTGTATTGAATGTAACATGCAGTAGGAGGTATTCGGGCAGTATCTTAACCATAGGGAAGTATTTATTTTTATAAAATTATTATATTCTACTCTTTGAATTTCTTTTTGTCGTGTTGGCCTGCCGCAAGCTTTCTAAAAAAAAAGTATGCCCGATCGGACAAACGGATGCAAAAGTTATGCTCGTTTAGGTTATAGGTCTCCTTTTTCATGTGCTTACACCACGGTGGGCGAACCGTGTGCCCAATGATGTGGGTTACCTTCCATGGTTTCCTTGTGTACCCATAAATAGTAGTCTAGGCGCGGTTCATGATATGGTGGGCGAGTCCCCACGCGATGGAGTTCGACGTTGTATTGAATGTAACATGCTAGCAAAGGAGGTATTCGGGCAGTTCTAACCATAGGGAAGTAGTATTTTTTTAAAAATTATATACTATTCTACTTTGAATTTTCTTTTTATCAGTATTGGCCTCGCCGCAAGCTTTCTAGAAAAAAGTATCCGAACTGACAACAGACGCAAAAGTTATGCTCGTTTTAGGTTATAGGTCTCATTTTTTGTGTGCTTACACCCACGGTGTGCTGAACCGTGTGGCCGAGGATGGGTTACCTTCCATGGTTCCTTGTGTACCCATAAACTCAGTAGTCTAGGCGGGTTCATGATACGGTGGGCGAGTCCTCCACCACGATGGAGTTAATGCTGTATTGAATGTAACATGCTGGCAATAGGACGTATTCGGGCAGTATCTTAACCATAGGGAAGTATTTATTTTGTAAAAAATATATACTATTCTACTCTTTGAATTTTTCTTTTTGTCGGTATTGGCCTCGCCGCAAGCTTTCTAGAAAAAAAGTATGTCCGAACTGACAACAGACGCAAAAGTTATGCTGTTTTAGGTTATAGGTCTCATTTTTTGTGTGCTTACACACGGTGTGCTGAACCACGTGCCGAGGGATGTGGGTTACCTTCCATGGTTCCTTGTGTAGCCATAAACTCGGTAGTCTAGGCGCGGTTCATGATACGGTGGGCGAGTCCTCACTACGATGGAGTTCGCTGTATTGAATGTAACATGCTGGCAATAGGAGGTATTCGGGCAGTATCTTAACCATAGGGAAGATTTATTTTGTAAAAAATTATATACTATTCTACTCTTTGAATTTGCTTTTTGTCTGTTGGCCTCGCCGCAAGCTTTCTAGAAAAAAAGTATGTCGCGAACAACAGGACGCAAAAGTTATGCTCGTTTTAGGTTATAGGTCTTTTGGTTGCTGAACCACGTGGCCGGGATGTGGGTTACCTTCCATGGTTCCTTGTGTACCCATAAACTCGTAGTCTAGGCGGGTTCATGATACGGTGGGCGAGTCCTCACCACGATGGAGTTGAGTTGTATTGAATGTAACATGCTGGCAAGGAGGTATTGGGCAGTATCTTAACCATAGGGAAGAATTTATTTTGTAAAAAATTATATACTATTCTACTCTTTGAATTTCTTTTTTGTCGGTATTGGCCTCGCCGCAAGCTTTCTAGAAAAAAAGTATGTCGCGAACTCACAACGGACGCAAAAGTTATGCTCGTTTTAGGTTATAGGTCTCATTTTTTGTGTGCTTACACCCACGGTGTGCTGAACCACGTGGCCGAGGATGTGGGTTACCTTCCATGGTTCCTTGTGTACCCATAAACTGTAGTCTAGGCGGTTCATGATACGGTGGGCGAGCCTCCACCACGATGGAGTTCGACGTTGTATTGAATGTAACATGCTGTAGTAGGAGGTATTCGGGCAGTTTTAACCATAGGGAAGTATTATTTTGTAAAAATTATATATTATTCTACTCTTTGAATTTCTTTTTGTCGGTATTGGCCTCGCCGCAAGCTTTCTAGAAAAAAGTATGTCCGAACTCACAACGCAAAAGTTATGCTCGTTTTAGGTTATAGGTCTCATTTTTGTGTGCTTACACCCACGGTGTGCTGAACCACGTGGCCGAGGGATGTGGGTTACCTTCCATGGTTCCTTGTGTACCCATAAACTCGGTAGTCTATGCGCGGTTCATGATACGGTGGGCGAGTCTCCACCACGATGGAGTTCGATGCTGTATTGAATGTAACATGCTGGCATAGGATAGGGCAGTATCTTAACCATAGGGAAGTATTATTTTGTAAAAAATTATATACTATTCTACTCTTGAATTTCGCTTTTTGTGGTGTTGGCCTCGCAAGCTTTCTAGAAAAAAAGATGCCCCGATCGGACAACAGATGCAAAAGTTATGCTCTTTTAGGTTATAGGTCTCTTTTTTGTGTGCTTACACCCACGGTGTGCTGAACCACGTGGCCGAGGATGTGGTTACCTTCCATGGTTCCTTGTGTACCCATAAACTCGGTGTCTAGGCCGGTTCATGATACGGTGGGCGAGTCCTCCACCAGCGATGGAGTCCGACGTTGTATTGAATGTAACATGCTGGCAGTAGGAGGTATTCGGGGCAGTATCTTAACCATAGGGAAGTTATTTTTTTGTAAAATTATATATATTCTACGCTTTGAATTTCTCTTTTGTCGGTGTTGGCCCTCGCCGAAAGCTTTCTAGAAAAGAAAGTATGCCCCGATCGGACAACGGATGCAAAGTTATGCTGTTTTAGGTTATGGTCTCCTTTTCTGTGCTTACACCACGGTGTGCTGAACCGTGGGCCAAGGATGTGGGGTACCTTCCATGGTTCCTTGTGTAGCCATAACTGGTAGTCTAGGCGTGGTTCATGATATGGTGGGGCGAGGTCTCCACTCACGATGGAGTTCGATCGTTGTATTGAATTAACTGCTAGCAGTAGGAGGTACTTCGGGGCGAGTATCTTAACCATAGGGAATTATTTATTTTTTATAAAATTATATATATTCTACTCTTTGAATTTCTCTTTTTGTCGGTGTTGGCCTGCCGCAAGCTTTCTAAAAAAAGAAAGTATGCCTGATCGGACAACGGATGCAAAAGTATGCTCGTTTAGGTTATGGTCTCCTTTTTCGTGCTTACATCCACGGTGCTGAACCGTGGCCCAATGATGGGTTACCTTCCATGGTTCTTGTGTACCCATAAATGGTAGTCTAGGCGCGGTTCATGATGGTGGGCGAGTCCGCCACGCGATGGAGTTCGACGTTGTATTGAATGTAACATGGCAGAAGGAGGTATTGGGGCAGTATCAACCATAGGGAAGTATTATTTTTATAAATTATATTATTCTACTCTTTGAATTTCTCTTTTGTCGGTATTGGCCTCGCCGCAAGCTTTCTAGAAAAAAAGTATGCCCCGATGGACAACGGACGCAAAAGTAGCACTCATTTAGGTTATAGGTCTCATTTTTGTGTGCTTACACCCACGGTGTGCTGAACCACGTGGCCGAGGGATGTGGGTTACCTTCATGGTTCCTTGTGTACCCATAAACTCGGTAGTCTAGGCGCGGTTCATGATACGGTGGGCGAGCCTCCACCACGATGGAGTTCGACGTTGTATTGAATGTAACATGCTAGTAGAGGGTATTCGGGGCAGTATTTAACCATAGGGAAGTATTTATTTTGTAAAAATTATATATATTCTACTCTTTGAATTTCTTTTTGTCGGTTGGCCTCGCCGCAAGCTTTCTAGAAAAAAAGTATGCGAATCACAACGGACGCAAAAGTTATGCTCGTTTTAGGTTATAGGTCTCATTTTTGTGTGCTTACCCACGGTGTGCTGAACCGTGGCCGAGGGATGTGGGTTACCTTCCATGGTTCCTTGTGTACCCATAAACTCGGTAGTCTGCGCGGTTCATGATACGGTGGGCGAGTCCTCCACCACGATGGAGTTCGGTGCTGTATTGAATGTAACATGCTGGCAATAGGATATTCGGGCAGTACTTAATAGGGAAGTATTTATTTTGTAAAAAATTATATACTATTCTACTCTTTGAATTTCGCTTTTTGTGGTGTTGGCCTCCGCAAGCTTTCTAGAAAAAAAAGATGCCCCGATCGGACAACAGATGCAAAAGTTACTTCTTTTAGATTATAGGTCCTTTTTCGTGTGCTTACACACGGTGTGCTGAACCACGTGCCGAGGATGTGGTTACCTTCCATGGTTCCTTGTGTACCCATAAACTCGGTAGTCTAGGCACGGTTCATGATACGGTGGGCGAGTCCTCCACCACGATGGAGTCGACGTTGTATTGAATGTAACATGCTAGCAGTAGGAGGTATTCGGGCAGTATCTTAACCATAGGGAAGTATTTATTTTGTAAAAAATTATATATTCTACTCTTTGAATTTTTTTTTGTCGGTATTGGCCTCGCCGCAAGCTTTCTAGAAAAAGTATGTCGCGAACTAACAACGGACGCAAAAGTTATGCTCGTTTTAGGTTATAGGTTATTTTTTGTGTGCTTACACCCACGGTGTGCTGAACCACGGCCGAGGGATGTGGGTTACCTTCCATGGTTCCTTGTGTAGCCATAAACTCGGTAGTCTATGCGTGGTTCATGATACGGTGGGCGAGTTCTCCACCACAATGGAGTTCGACGCTGTATTGAATATAACATGCTGGCAGTAGGAGGTATTCGGGCAGTATCTTAACCATAGGGAATTATTTATTTTTATAAAATTATATATATTCTACTCTTTGAATTTCTCTTTTGTCGGTTGGCCTGCCGTAAGCTTTCTAAAAAAGAAAGTATGCCCCGATCGGACAACGGATGCAAAAGTCATGCTCGGTTTTAGGTTATGGTCTCCTTTTTCATGTGCTTACATCCACGGTGGACGAACCGTGTGCCCAATGATGTGGGTTAGCTTCCATGGTTTCTTGTGTACCCATAAATGTGGTAGTCTAGGCGCGTTAGGGATACGGTGGGCGAGTCCTCCACCACGATGGAGTTCGATGCGAGATTGAATGATAACATTGCTGCAAGTAGGAGGTTTTGGGACTGTATATTAACCATAGGAAGTATTAATTTTGTAATAAAATTTATATACTATCCTACTCTTGAATTCTGCTTATTGTCGGTGTTGGCCTCGCCGCAAGCTTTATAGAAAAACACAGATGGCCCTCGATCAGGACAACCGGATGCAAAAGTTATGCTCTTTTAGGTTATAGGTCTCCTTTTCTGTGTGGCTTACACACACGGTGTGCTGAAACCCGAGGCCTGAGGATGTGGGTTACCTTCCATGGTTTCCATTGTGTACACCATAAACTCGGTGAGTAATAGGCGCGGTTCAGTGATACGGTAGGGCGAGTTCCTAGCCACCACGATGGAGTTCGACCGTTGGATTGAAATGTAACATGCTAGGGATTGTAGGAGGTACTTCGGAGGCGGTATCTTAACCATAGGGAGAAGCTATGTACGTTTTGATAAAATTAAGTATACTATTCCTACTCTTTGAAATTTGCACTTTTGTCGGTATTGGTCGCCGCAAGCTTTCTAGAAAAAAAGTATCCGAACTCACAACGGACGCAAAAGTTATGCTCGTTTTAGGTTAGGTCTCTTTTGTGTGCTTACACCCACGGTGTTGAAACGTGGCGAGGGATGTGGGTTACCTTCCATGGTTCCTTGTGTACCCATAAACTCGGTAGTCTAGGCGCGTTCATGATACGGTGGGCGAGTCCTCCACCACGATGGAGTTCGATGCTGTATTGAATGTAACATGCTGGCAATAGGACATATTCGCAGTACTTAACCATAGGGAAGTATTTATTTTGTAAAAAATATACTATTCTACTCTTTGAATTTCTTTTTGTCGGTGTTGGCCTCGCAAGCTTTCTAGAAAAAAAGTATGCCCCGATGGACAACGGATGCAAAAGTTATACTCTTTTAGGTTATAGGTCTCCTTTTTCGTGTGCTTACACGGTGTGCTGAACCGCGGCCGAGGATGGGTTATGGTTCCTTGTGTACCCATAACTTGGTAGTCTATGCGCTGGTTCATGATACGGGCGGGCGAGTCCTCCACCACGATGGAGTTCGACTGCTGTATTGAATGTAACATGCTGGCAGATAGGAGGTATTCGGGGCGGTTCCTAACCATAGGGAAGTATTTATTTTGTAAAAAATATATACTATTCTACTCTTTGAATTCTGCTTTTTGTCGGTGTTTGCCTAGCCGCAAGCTTTCTAGAAAAAAAGTATGCCCGAATGGACAACGATGCCAAAAGTTATACTTGTTTAGTTATAGGTCTCATTTTTCGTGTGCTACACCCACGGTGGCTGAACCCGTGGCCGAAGGGATGTGGGTTACCATCCATGGTTCATTGTGTACCCATAAACTAGGTAGTCTAGGCGCGGTTCATGATCAGCGGTGGGCGAGTCCTCCACCGACGATGGAGTCGACGTTGTATGAATGTAACATGCTAGCAGTAGGAGGTATTCGGGGCCGACTATCTTAACCATAGGGAATTATTTATTTTGTAAAAAATTATATACTATTCTACTCTTTGAATTTTGCTTTATGTCGTAGTTGGCCTCGCCGCAACTTTCTAGAAAAAAAAGTATGCCCCGATAATGTACATACGGATGCAAAGAGTTATGCCTTGTTGATGTTAATAAAGGTTCCTTTTCGGGTGGGCTACACACACGGTGTGCTGAACCGTCGGTCGCTGAAGGGATGTGGGTTACCATCCATGGTTCTTGTGTAGCCATAAACTCGGTGAGGTCTAGGCGTGGTTCAGTGATACGAGTGGGCAGGTCCGCCACCACGATGGAGTTCGAACGGTGTATTGAATGTAACATGCTTAGGCAGTAGGAGGTATTGCGGGGCGGTATCTAACCATAGGGAAGTATTAATTTTTATAAAAATTATATACTATTCTACTCTTTGAATTTGCTCTTTGTTCGGTATTGGCCTCGCCAGCAAAGCTTTCCTAGAAAAAAAGTATGTACCCTGAACGGACAACAGATGCAAAAGTTAATGCTCAGTTTTAGGTATCCGGTCGCATTTTTAGGTGTGCTTTACACCCACGGTGGAGCCTGAACCTGCCGTGGCCGAGGGATGTGAGGTTACCTTCCAGGGTTCCTTGTGTACCCATAAACTCGGTAGTCTAGGCGTGGTTCATGATACGGTGGTGCGAGTCCTCCACCATGATGGAGCTCGATGCTGTCTGATGTAACATGCTGGCAGTAGGAGTATTCGGGGCGTATCTTAGCCATAGGAAGTATTTATTTTGTAAAAAAATTATATACTATTCTATTCTTTGAATTTCTCTTTTTGTCGGTGTTGCCTCGCCGCAAGCTTCTAGAAATAAAAGTATGCCCCGATCGGAACACGGATGCCAAAAGTTATGCTTGTTTTACATTATAGGTCTCCTTTTTCGTGTGCTTACACACACGGGTGTGCTGAACCGTGTGGCCGAGGATGGTGGGTTACCTACCATGGTTCCTTGTGTTGCCCATAAACTGGTAGTCTAGGCGTGGTTCGTATACGGTGTGTGAGTCCTCCACTGCGATGGAGTCCGACTTTGATTGATGTAACATGCTAGCATAGGAGGTACCTCGGGGGCGATATCTCAACATAAGGAATTATTTATTTTTTATAAAATTATATACGATTCTACTCGTTCAATTTCTCTTTTGTCGGTGTTGGCCTTGCTGCAAGCTTTCTAGAAAAAGAAAGTATGCCCCGATCAGGACAACTAATGTAAGTTATGCTCATTTTAGGTTATTGGTCTCCTTTTTCGTGTGCTTACATCCACGGTGTGATGAACCATGTGCCCGAATGAGGTGGTTACCTTCCATGGTTCCTTGTGTACCCATAAATGGCGGTAGTCTAGGCGCGATTTATGATACGGTGGGGCGAGTCCATCCACCACGATGGAGTTTCGATGCTATATTGAATGTAACATGCTGGCAATAGGACCGTATCGGGAAGTATTTATTTTGTATAAAATTTTATACTATGCTACTCTTTGAATTTGCTTTTGTCGGGTGTTGGCCTCGCCGCAAGCTTTCTAGAAAAAAAAGTATGCCCCGATCAGACAACAGATGCAAAAGTTATGCTTGTTTTAGGTTATAGGTCTCCTTTTTCCGTGTGGTTACACACACGGTGTGCTGAACCGAGTCGCCTGAAGGATGTGGGTTACCTTCCATGGTGTCCTTGTGTAGCCATAAACTCGTAGTCTAGGAGCGCGTTCGTGATCGGTGGGCGAGTCCTCCACCACGATGGAGTTCGCTTGTATTGAATGTAACATGCTAACAGTAGGAGGTACTCCGGGGCGTTATCTAAACCATAGAGAAGTATGACTTTTTATAAAATTGTATACTATTCTACTCTTTGAATTTTGCTTTTTGTGTGGTATTGGCCTCGCCACAAGCTTTCTAGAAAAAAGGTATGCCCCGAACGGACAACGGATGCAAAAGTAACGCTCGTTTTAGGTTATACGTCTCATTTTTCGTGTGCTTACACCCACGGTGTGCTGAACCGCGTGGCCGAGGGATGTGGTTACCTTCCTGGTTCCTTGTGTAACCCATAAACTCGGTAGTCTAGCGCTGTTCATGATACGGTGGGCTGAGTCCTCCACCACGATGGAGTTCGATGCTGTATTGAATGTAACATGCTGGCCATAGGAGGTATTCGGGGCAGTAATCTCAACCATAGGGAAGTATTATTTTTTATAAAATTATATACTTCTACTTTGAATTTGCTTTTTGTCAGTATTGGCCTCGCCGCAAGCTTTCTAGAAAAAAAGTATGCCCCGAATGGACAACGGACGCAAAAGTAACACTTGTTTTAGGTTATAGGTCTCATTTTCGTGTGCTTACACCCACGGTGTGCTGAACCGCGTGGCCGAGGGATGTGGGTTACCATCCATGGTTCTTGTGTACCCATAAACTCGGTAGTCTAGCGGTTCATGATACGGTGGGCGAGTCCTCCACCACGATGGAGTTCGACGTTGTATGAATGTAACATGCTAGCAGTAGGAGGTATTGGGGCAGTATCTTAACCATAGGGAAGTATTTATTGTAAAAATTATATATTCTACTCTTTGAATTTTCTTTTTGTCGGTATTGGCCTGCCGCAAGCTTTCTAGAAAAAAGTATGCCCGAATGGACAACGGACGCAAAAGTTATGCTCGTTTTAGGTTATAGGTCTCCATTTTTTGTGTGCTTACACCCACGGTGTGCTGAACCCCGCGTGGCCGAGGGATGTGGGTACCTTCCATGGTTCCTTGTGTACCCATAAACTCGGTAGTCTAGACGCGGTTCATGATACGGTGGGCGAGTCCTCCACCACGATGTAGTTCGACGCTGTATTGAATATAACATGCTGGCAGTAGGAGGTATTTGGGGCTGTATCTTAACCATAGGGAAGGATTTATTTTGTAAAAATTATATACTATCCTACTCTTTGAATTTCTCTTATTGGTCGTTGTTGGGCCCGCCGCAAGCTTTATAGAAAAAAAACTATGCCCGATAGGACAACGATGCAAAAGTTATGCTCATTTTAGGTATAGGTCTCCTGTTTCGTGTGCTTACACCACGGTGTGCTGACCGCATGGCCGAATGGATGTGGGTTACCTTCCATGGTTCTTGTGTACCATAAACTGCGGTAGCTATAGGCGCGGTTCATGATATGGTGGGCGAGTCGCCACACGATGGAGTTCGAGCTGTATTGAATGTAACATGCTAGCAGAAGGAGGTACTTCGGGGCGGTTTCTCAACCATAGGGAAGTATTTATTTTTATAAAATTATATACTATTCTACTCTTTAATTTCCTTTTTGTCGGTATTGCCTCGCGCAAGCTTTCTAGAAAAAAAAGTAGTGCCCGAGCATGGACAAAGGACGGCAACAGTAACCCTCGTTTTAGGTTATCGGTCTCATTTTAGTGTGCTTACACCACGGTGTGCTGAACGCGTGGCCGAGGGATGTGGTTAACTCCATGGTTCCTTGTGTACCCATAACTCGGTAGTCTAGGACGCGGTTCATGATACGGTGGGCGGAGTCCTCCACCACGATGGAGTTCGACGTTGTATTGAATTAACATGCTGGCAGTAGGAGGTATTGGGGCAGTATCTTAACATAGGGAAGTATTTAATTTGTTAAAAAATTATATACTATTCTTACTCTTTGAATTTCTCTTTTTGTCGGTATTGGCCTCGCCGCAAGCTTCTAGAAAAAAAGTAGTGCCCGAATCGACAACGGATGCAAAGTTATGCTCATTTTAGGTTATAGGTCCCCTTTTTTGTGTGCTTACACCCAGGTGTGCTGAACCGCGTGGCCGAGGGATGTGGGTTACCTTCCATGGTTCCTTGTGTACCCATAAACTCGGTAGTCTAGACGCTGGTTCATGATACGGTGGGCGAGTCCTCCACCACGATGGAGTTCGCTGCTGTATTGAATAGTAACATGCTGGCAGTAGGAGGTATTGGGGCAGTATCTTAACCATAGGGAAGTATTTATTTTGTAAAAATTATATACTATTCTACTCTTTGAATTTCTCTTTTGTCGGTGTTGGCCTCGCCGCAAGCTTTCTAGAAAAAAAAGTATGCCCGATCGGACAACAGATGCAAAAGTTATGCTCATTTTAGGTTATAGGTCTCCTTTTTCGTGTGCTTACACCCACGTGTGCTGAACCGCGTGGCCGAGGGATGTGGGTTACCTTCCATGGTTCCTTGTGTACCCATAAACTCGGTAGTATAGGCGCGGTTCGTGATACGGTGGGCGAGTCCTCCACCACGATGGAGTTCGACTGTATTGAATGTAACATGCTAGCAGAAGGAGGTACTCGGGGCGGTTCTCAACCATAGGGAAGTATGTATTTTTAAAATATATACTATTCTACTCTTTGAATTTTCTTTTTGTCGGTGTTGGCCTGCCGCAAGCTTTCTAGAAAAAAAAGTATGCCCCGAATGGACAACGGACGCAAAAGTCATGCTTTTAGGTTATGGTCTCCTTTTTGTGTGCTTACACCCACGGTGTGCTGAACCGTGGCAAGGGATGTGGGTTACCTTCCATGGTTCTTGTGTACCCATAAATGGTAGTCTAGGCGCGGTTCATATGGTGGGCGAGTCCTCCACCACGATGGAGTTCGTTGTATGAATGTAACATGCTAGCAGTAGGAGGTACTGGGGCGTTCTAACCATAGGGAAGTATTTTTTATAAAATTATATACTATTCTACTCTTGAATTTTGCTTTTTGTCGGTATTGGCCTCGCCGCAAGCTTTCTAGAAAAAACTATGCCCGATCGGACAACGGATGCAAAAGTTAATGCTCATTTTAGGTTATAGGTCTCCTTTTTCGTGTGCTTACACCCACGGTGTGCTGAACCGCATGCGAGGAGTGTGGGTTACCTTCCATGGTTCCTTGTGTACCCATAAACCGGTAGTCTAGACGCGGTTCATGATATGGTGGGCGAGTCCTCACCACGATGTAGTTCGACGCTTGTATTGAAATAACATGCTGGCAGTAGGAGGTATTTGGGGCTGTATCTTAACCATAGGGAATTATTAATTTTGTAAAAAATTATATACTATCCTACTCTTTGAATTTCTCTTATTGTCGTTGTTGGCCTCGCCGCAAGCTTTATAGAAAAAAACAATGCCTCGATCGGACAACGGATGCAAAAGTTAGCTCATTTTAGGTTATAGGTCTCCTTTTTCGTGTGCTTACACCACGGTGTGCTGAACCCGCATGGCCGAGGGATGTGGGTTACCTTCCATGGTTCTTTGTGTACCCATAAACTCGGTTAGTATAGGCGCGGTTCATGATAAGGTGGGCGAGTCCTCCACCACGATGGAGTTCGACGCTTGTAATGAATATAACATGCTGGCAGTAGGAGGTATTTGGGGCAGTATCTTAACCATAGGGAAGTATTTATTTTGTAAAAATTATATACTATTCTACTCTTTGAATTTCTCTTTTTGTCAGTATTGGCCTCGCCGCAAGCTTTCTAGAAAAAAACTATGCCCCGATCGGACAACTGGATGCAAAAGTAATGCTCATTTTAGGTTATAGGTCTCATTTTTTCGTGTGCTTACACCCACGGTGTGCTGAACCGCGTGGCCGAGGGATGTGGGTTACCTTCCATGGTTCCTTGTGTACCCATAAACTCGGTAGTCTAGACGCGGTTCATGATACGGTGGGCGAGTCCTCCACCACGATGTAGTTCGACGCTGTATTGAATATAACATGCTGGCAGTAGGAGGTATTTGGGGCTGTATCTTAACCATAGGGAATATTTAATTTTGTTAAAAATTATATACTATCCTACTCTTTGAATTTCTCTTATTGTCGTTGTTGGCCTCGCCGCAAGCTTTATAGAAAAAAACAATGCCTCGATCGGACAACGGATGCAAAAGTTATGCTCATTTTAGGTTATAGGTCTCCTTTTTCGTGTGCTTACACCCACGGTGTGCTGAACCGCATGGCCGAGGGATGTGGGTACATTCCATGGTTCCTTGTGTACCCATAACTCTGGTAGTCTAGCCGCGGTTCATGATACGGTGGGCGAGTCCTCCACCACGATGTAGTTCGACGCTGTATTGAATATAACATGCTGGCAGTAGGAGGTATTTGGGGCTGTATCTTAACCATAGGGAAGTATTTATTTTGTAAAAAATTATATACTATTCTACTCTTTGAATTTCTCTTATTGTCGTGTTGGCCTCGCCGCAAGCTTTATAGAAAAAAAAACTATGCCTCGATCGGACAACGGATGCAAAAGTTATGCTCATTTTAGGTTATAGGTCTCCTTTTTCGTGTGCTTACACCCACGGTGTGCTGAACCGCATGGCCGAGGGATGTGGGTTACCTTCCATGGTTCCTTGTGTACCCATAAACTCGGTAGTCTAGACGCGGTTCATGATACTGGTGGGCGAGTCCTCCACCACGATGTTAGTTCGACGCTGTATTGAATTAACATGCTGGCAGTAGGAGGTATTTGGGGCTGTATCTTAACCATAGGGAATTATTAATTTTGTAAAAAATTATATACTATCCTACTCTTGAATTCTCTTATTGTCGTTGTTGGCCTCGCCTGCAAGCTTTATAGAAAAAAAACAATGGCCTCGATCGGACAACGGATGCAAAGTTATGCTCATTTTAGGTTATAGGTCTCCTTTTTCGTGTGCTTACACCCACGGTGTGCTGAACCGCATGGCCGAGGGATGTGGGTTACCTTCCATGGTTCTTTGTGTACCCATAAACTCGTAGTATAGGCGCGGTTCATGATACGGGTGGGCGAGTCCTCCACCACGATGGAGTTCGACGCTGTAATTGAATATAACATGCTGGCAGTAGGAGGTATTTTGGGGCTGTATCTTAACCATAGGGAAGTATTATTTTGTAAAAATTATATACTATTCTACTCTTTGAATTCTCTTTTTGTCAGTATTGGCCTCGCCGCAAGCTTTCTAAAAAAAAAACTATGCCCCGATCGGACAATGGATGCAAAAGTATGCTCATTTTAGGTTATAGGTCTCCTTTTTTGTGTGCTTACACCCATGGTGTGCTGAACCGCGTGGCCGAGGGATGTGGGTTACCTTCCATGGTTCCTTGTGTACCCATAAACTCGATAGTCTAGACGCGGTTCATGATACGGTGGGCGAGTCCTCCACCACGATGTAGTTCGACGCTGTATTGATATAACATGCTGGCAGTAGGAGGTATTTGGGGCTGTATCTTAACCATAGGGAATTATTAATTTTGTTAAAATTATATCTATTCCTACTCTTTGACTTTCTCTTATTGTCGTTGTTGGCCTCGCCGCAAGATTTATAGAAAAAAAACTATGCCTCGATCGGACAACGGATGCAAAAGTTATGCTCATTTTAGGTTATAGGTCTCCTTTTTTCGTGTGCTTACACCCACGGTGTGCTGAACCGCATGGCCGAGGATGTGAGCTACCTTCCATGGTTCCTTGTGTACCCATTACTCTGGTAGTCTAGCCGCGGTTCATGATACGGTGGGCGAGTCCTCCACCACGATGTAGTTCGACGCTGTATTGAATGTAACATGCTGGCAGTAGGAGGTATTTGGGGCTGTATCTTAACCATAGGGAAGTATTTATTTTGTAAAAATTATATACTATTCCTACTCTTTGAATTTCTCTTATTGTCGTTGTTGGCCTCGCCGCAAGCTTTATAGAAAAAAACTATGCCTCGATCGGACAACGGATGCAAAAGTTATGCTCATTTTAGGTTATAGGTCTCCTTTTTCGTGTGCTTACACCCACGGTGTGCTGACCGCATGGCCGAGGGATGTGGGTTACCTTCCATGGTTCCTTGTGTACCCATAACTCGGTAGTCTAGACGCGGTTCATGATATGGTGGGCGAGTCCTCCACCACGATGTAGTTCGACGCTGTATTGAATAGTAACATGCTGGCAGTAGGAGGTATTTGGGGCTGTATCTTAACCATAGGGAATTATTAATTTTGTAAAAAATTATATACTATCCTACTCTTTGAATTTCTCTTATTGTCGTTGTTGCCTCGCCGCAAGCTTTATAGAAAAAACAATGCCTCGATCGGACAACGGATGCAAAAGTTATGCTCATTTTAGGTTATAGGTCTCCTTTTTCGTGTGCTTACACCCACGGTGTGCTGAACCGCATGGCCCGAGGGATGTGGGTTACATTCCATGGTTCTTTGTGTAGCCATAAACTCGGTAGTCTAGGCGCGGTTCATGATACGGTGGGCGAGTCCTCCACCACGATGTAGTTCGACGCTGTAATGAATATAACATGCTGGCAGTAGGAGGTATTTTGGGGCAGTATCTTAACCATAGGGAAGTATTTATTTTGTTAAAAATTATATACTATTCTACTCTTTGAATTTCTCTTTTTGTCAGTATTGGCCTCGCCGCAAGCTTTCTAGAAAAAAAAACTATGCCCCGATCGGACAATGGATGCAAAAGTAATGCTCATTTTAGGTTATAGGTCTCCTTTTTTGTGTGCTTACACCCATGGTGTGCTGAACCGCGTGGCCGAGGGATGTGGGTTACCTTCCATGGTTCCTTGTGTACCCATAAACTCGATAGTCTAGACGCGGTTCATGATACGGTGGGCGAGTCCTCCACCACGATGTAGTTCGACGCTGTATTGAATATAACATGCTGGCAGTAGGAGGTATTTGGGGCTGTATCTTAACCATAGGGAATTATTAATTTTGTTAAAATTATATACTATCCTACTCTTTGACTTTCTCTTATTGTCGTTGTTGGCCTCGCCGCAAGATTTATAGAAAAAAACAATGCCTCGATCGGACAACGGATGCAAAAGTTATGCTCATTTTAGGTTATAGGTCTCCTTTTTCGTGTGCTTACACCCACGGTGTGCTGAACCGCATGGCCGAGGGATGTGGGTTACCTTCCATGGTTCTTTGTGTACCCATAAACTCGGTAGTATAGGCGCGGTTCATGATACGGTGGGCGAGTCCTCCACCACGATGGAGTTCGACGCTGTATTGAATGTAACATGCTGGGAGTAGGAGGTATTCGGGGCTGTATCTTAACCATAGGGAAGTATTTATTTTGTAAAAATTATATACTATTCTACTCTTTAAATTTCACTTTTTGTCGGTATTGGCCCCGCTGCAAGCTTTCTAGAAAAAAAAACTATGCCCCGATCGGACAATGGATGCAAAAGTTATGCTCGTTTTAGGTTATAGGTCTCCTTTTTTGTGTGCTTACACCCACGATGTGCTGAACCGCGTGGCCGAGGGATGTGAGCTACCTTCCATGGTTCCTTGTGTACCCATTATCTTGGTAGTCTAGACGCGGTTCATGATACGGTGGCGGAGTCCTCCACCACGATGTAGTTCGACGCTATATTGAATAGAACATGCTGGCAGTAGGAGGTATTTGGGGCGGTATCTTAACCATAGGGAAGTATTAATTTTGTTAAAAATTATATACTATTCTACTCTTTGAATTTCTATTTTTGTCGGTATTGGCCTCGCCGCAAGCTTTCTAGAAAAAAAAACTAAGCCCCGATCGGACAATGGATGCAAAAGTTATGCTCGTTTTAGGTTATAGGTCTCCTTTTTTGTGTGCTTACACCCACGGTGTGCTGAACCGCGTGGCCGAGGGATGTGGGTTATCTTCCATGGTTCCTTGTGTACCCATAAACTCGGTAGTCTAGACGCGGTTCATGATACGGTGGGTGAGTCCTCGACCACGATGTAGTTCGACGCTGTGTTGAATATAACATGCTGGCAGTAGGAGGTATTTGGGGCAGTATCTTAACCATAGGGAAGTATTTATTTTGTAAAAAATTATATACTATTCTACTCTTTTAATTTCTCTTATTGTCAGTGTGGGCCTCGCCGCAAGCTTTATAGGAAAAAACTATGCCCCGATCGGACAACGGATGCAAAAGTTATGCTCATTTTAGGTTATAGGTCTCCTTTTTCGTGTGCTTACACCCACGGTGTGCTGAACCGCGTGGCCGAGGGATGTGGGTTACCTTCCATGGTTCCTCGTGTACCCATAAACTCGGTAGTATAGGCGCGGTTCATGATACGGTGGGCGAGTCCTCCACCAGGATGGAGTTCGACGCTGTATTGAATGTAACATGCTGGGAGTATGAGGTATTCGGGGTTGTATCTTAACCATAGGGAAGTATTTATTTTGTAAAAAATTATATACTATTCTACTCTTTAAATTTCACTTTTTGTCAGTATTGGCCCCGCTGCAAGCTTTCTAGAAAAAAAGTATGTCCCAAACGGACAACGAATGCAAAAGTTACGCTCGCTTTAGGTTATAGGTCTCATTTTTTGTGTGCTTACACCCACGGTGTGCTGAACCGCGTGGCCGAGGGATGTGGGTTACCTTCCATGATTCCTTGTGTACCCATAAACTCGGTAGTCTAGGCGCGGTTCATGATACGGTGGGCGAGTCGTCCACCACGATGGAGTTCGATGCTATATTGAATGTAACATGCTAGCAATAGGACGTATTCGGGTAGTATCTTAACAATAGGGAAGTATTTATTTTGTTAAAAATTTTATACTATTCTACTCTTTGAATTTCTCTTTTTATCGGTGTTGGCCTCGCTGCAAGCTTTCTAGAAAAAAAGTATGCCCCGATCAGACAACGGATGCAAAAGTTATGCTTGTTTTAGGTTATAGGTCTCCTTTTTCATGTGCTTACACGCATGGTGTGCTGAACCGCGTGGCCAAAGGATGTGGGTTACCTTCCATGGTTCCTTGTTTAGCCATAAACTCGGTAGTCTATGATGTGGACAAGGGTTCCCAATCTTGCGAAAGGTTCTGGATACGTTGATTTGGTCGGAGGCGACACACAAATCGATCCGGCTTCAGAACAGCACGTTCTAAACCCCGCAATCGCAGCACGATGTCTCCTCTGATTATCAACCGTCCTAAAACGATTGACCTCACCGAGAAGGCTAATCCCTGCCTACGAATCAAGAACACAAGCAAGAACAAAGAAGAAAGCAACACAATTGCAGATGTATTATGAATCTCACGAAGTTGGGGCCTCACAAACCGTGATGACGGCGAAACTGTTATGAACAGAATAATCTAAGCAAAACCCAAACCCTAATGAAGAGGCGGCGGCTGTATATGAGGACCCTAGGGTCGTGTAAGACCCCCTGTATGCAGCCCTAAGTGGGCTCAACTCGATACATGGCCCAAAGACCGATTACGGTGTCGCAGCACCAGGACAAATTCTGTACATCAACTTGTTTTGATGATTGCCGACGGCTCCTGATGAATTTTGATATGGGACCAGTTGGGTTGGAAAGATCTTTTCGTTATGTTTCAAGTCATATGTAGAACGTCCAAATCCGAGTCCGTATGCGTCCTGGGCGTCCGTTTTAGTGTAGACTGGTCCTGGGCTCCGAAACAGACTCAAAGTTGGTTTTGGATTGGGCTTCCACCTTGGCTTGGACGTCCTTGCTGGCCCATCACGCCTCCAATCACCTCCTCAGCTATATCATCATCATCTCCATGGTTCCTAACAATAATTAAATCATTAGGTAGCAATCTATTCTCAAAATCACATAAACAAAACATTAGAAACGAAGTCACCTGTAAATTCAGGAGATGCACATGAGCTTTCATCTTAGTTGGAGGAGTGTTGCGTGTATCCATAGGAGTGATGTTCTCATCATTCTCCCCCTTTTGAATTAGAGTCGTCCTCGACTCGATCCCATCTCTTTCTCCGAATATTTGTCTCAAATCTGAAATATGAAATATAGAACTATTCCCAAACTTGGGATGCACCTCATGTTTATATGTGTTATAAAAATTATCATTAGAATGTGAAACTACAGAAGAAGGCATGTCACACAACTGAACAATATCTTTAAAAAATTGGCCAGTAGTATGAACATCATCCTCACTCTTATGACAAGTTAGAAAATGTGTGATCTTAGAAACAATAGAAAAACTTGACATGACATGACAATTTTTATTGCAGTTTTCTAGTGTCTCATTGAGTTGCACAACACAAGGAGGTTTCAATGTTAAAGAAATATAAACTCTATGCACCATAAACAAACCTCTATGATCATAATAGCCAATAGCATGAAAATTATTTCTTATCAATAAAGGAAATTCAGTTTGAGAAAACATGTTCTTCTCAATGGCATTTAGATCACAAAGAGCATCAAATTCAATATAACCCAAAGTCTTTAGAGAAGTCAACAATTTCTGCTCATCCTTTTCACATGTAACTAAAATCAAATGTTTTATTTCAGCACCATTAGGTGAATCATAAGCAAAAGCATCAAGCTCATTTATTTGTTATGGCAAAGGTATAAGTGAAGCATTGGCACACAACTCCTCTTTATCACAAGGACCAATAGATAAATCAACTTGTAACAAAGAAACATCATCATAAGGTTCCAATACAGCAAGATTATTGGAACAATTCATCACATCAAGAAAGCTTTTACCTGAAGCAACAACCTGTTCTTTATCTTTCCCACTATCATCTTCTTTATGTAGATGTTCAAATGTATTAGTTGCAACAAGAGGCAAAGAAATATGTTCATCCTCTAGTAATTCAGATTTTGATGGAAGTGTTGCAACATTTGAAATAGCTCATTCTATCCTAAATGGTTCATTTTTTCTTCTCTCAAATCTTTGTTGGTCCTCTTCTAAAATTTCAGCAGCAGTCATAGGTTTAAGAGTAACCCTTCTACCATTGTATTTAAATGAGTAGCTATTAGCAATGGCATTATGTGAAACATTATTTACAGAAATCCAAGGTTTACCTAATAACACATGACATGCTTGCATAGGTACTATATCAAATTCTGCACTATCCTTGTAAGAACCAATAAAAAATTCAATGCATGCAATTTGATCTACCTTTATTTTACCACAAGAATTTACCCATTGGATGTAGTATGGACATGGGTGTGGTTGTGTGGTCAAGCCAAGCTTCTCGACCAACTCCAAGCTTGCAATGTTGTGGCTACTCTCTCCATCAATGATGACACGACAACAGTCGATCCTTCACAACAAAGTGAGTCTGGAATAAATTGTTCAATTGATTTTGCTCTACCTTCTCCATTTGAGAACTGAACACTCGTTGTGCTACAACACTCTTATCATCATGAGATGCCATCAATTCATTCCCATGAGTATTGGAACCTGTCATTGTTAGTAGCAAACAAGAAAACACACAAGAGTATATTTTCCTATCACTACTATGTAATAACGGTGGAAACTCTCAACAAGAAAATGGAAGCATCTCACCAAGCCCTTACAAAGTTCTTAATTACAGCAAGCAAAGGATACCTTGGAGAGTGTGAACTGATAATTGCGAGAGTCAAAAATTTGTGCCTGTTCAGAAGGATATATATGGAGCTTGGATAGGCAATATTAGGTAGCAAGGATTAGCAAGATCTCAATTCAGAAATTGCAAAACTGAATAATAGTCCCAAGCTAGTCTATGTCACCGGCCTAAACTTGTCTCGGACCTAGTTCAAGCAAGCAAGCGAATGACTTAACAAAGAATGCAAAGGCTGCAAGCAATTCTGAATTTTTATCTTTGCCTTTTTCTACTTCTCTTTTTTGTGCGGCTTTTTCCTCTTGTGCACTTTTGCCTTTTTCTTTTCTTTTTCTTGTGAATCAGAACTGCAGCAAGGTATTAGTACTAGAAAGAAAAAGGAAAATATATTTTAGCATAAGCAATATTATGATCTGAATATGATAGTCACAGAGATAGATAATATATTATTCCAAAACTCTCAATGTGTGCAACAAACTGAATTTTTTTTCTTGATTCTCTATGAACAAGGACATGCACCACTCAAACAAGACCAAAGAACAAGCACTAGACCAGCAATACAATGACCTTGTAGGGACTAAAATTCAGAGAAGCAAACTAAACTGAAAATTGCATAGCACAAGGGGGATATAGGACAGCGGAAACACGACGAACAAATATTTTTGTAGGGTAGTTTTCTGGAGTTTAGGACTGAACAAAATAACAGAGATAAGGGTGAACCTAACGGTGTACCTGAAGCTCTGATTACCACTTGATGTGGACAAGGGTTCCCGATCTTCCGAAAGGTTCTGGATATGTTGATTTGGTTGGAGGCGACACACAAATCGATCCGGCTTCAGAACAGCACGTTCTAAACCCCGCAATCGCAGCACGACGTCTCCTCTGGTTATCAACCGTTCTAAAACGATTGACCTCACCGAGAAGGCTAATCCCTGCCTGCGAATCAAGAACACAAGCAAGAACAAAGAAGAAAGCAACACAATTCCAGATGTATTATGAATCTCACGAAGTTGGGGTCTCACAAACCATGATGACGGCGAAACTGTTATGAACAGAATAATCTAAGCAAAACCCAAACCCTAATGAAGAGGCGGCGGCTGTATATGAGGACCCTAGGGTCGTGCAAGACCCCCTGGACGCAGCCCTAAGTGGGCTCAACTCGATACATGGCCCAAAGACCGATTACGGTGTCGCAGCACCAGGACAGATTCTGTACATCAACTTGTTTTGATGATTGCCGACGGCTCCTGACGAATTTTGATATGGTACCAGGGTTGGAAAGATCTTTTCGTTATGTTTCCAGTCATATGTAGAACGTCCAAATCCGAGTCCGTATGCGTCCTGGGCGTCCGTTTTAGTGCAGACTGGTCCTGGCCTCCGAAACAGACTCAAAGTCGGTTTTGGATTGGGCTTCCACCTTGGCTTGGACGTCCTTACTGGCCCATCACGCCTCCAATCACCTCCTCAGCTATATCATCATCATCTCCATGGTTCCTAACAATAATTAAATCATTAGGTAGCAATCCATTCTAAAAATCACATAGTCAAAACATTAGAAACGAAGTCACCTGTAAATTCAGGAGATGCAGATGAACTTTCATCTTAGTTGGAGGAGTGTTGTGTGTATCCATAGGAGTGATGTTCTCATTAGTCTAGGTGCGGTTCGTGATACGGTGGGCGAGTCCTCCACCGCGATGGAGTTCGACGTTGTATTGAATGTAACATGCTAACAGTAGGAGGTACTCGGGGCAGTATCTCAACCATAGAGAAGTATGTATTTTTTACAAAATTATATACTATTCTACTCTTTGAATTTTGCTTTTTGTTGGTATTGGCCTCACTGCAAGCTTTCTAGAAAAAAAGTATGCCCCCGAACGGACAACCGATGCAAAAGTAACGCTCGTTTTACGTTATAGGTCTCATTTTCATGTGCTTACACCCATGGTGTGCTGAACCGCGTGGCCGAGGGATGTGGGTTACCATCCATGGTTCCTTGTGTCCCCATAAACTCGGTAGTCTAGGCGCAGGTCATGATATGGTGGACGAATCCTCCACCACGATGGAGTTCGATGCTGTATTGAATGTAATATGCTGGCAGTAAGAGGTATTTGGGGCAGTATCTTAACCATAGGGAAGTATTTATTTTGTATATAATTTTATACTATTCTACTCTTTGAATTTTGCTTTTTGTCGGTGTTGGCCTCGCCGCAAGCTTTCTAGATAAAAAACTATGCCCCGATCAGACAACGGATGCAAAAGTTACGCTCGCTTTAGGTTATAGGTCTCCTTTTTCATGTGCTTATACCCACGGTGTGCTGAACCGCGTGGCCGAGGGATGTGGGTTACCTTCCATGGTTCCTTGTGTACCCATAAACTCGGTAGTCTAGGCGCGGTTCATGATACGGTGGGCGAGTCCTCCACCACGATGGAGTTCGATGCTATATTGAATGTAACATGCTGGCAATAGGACGTATTCGGGTAGTATCTTAACCATAGGGAAGTATTTATTTTGTAAAAAAATTTATACTATTCTACTCTTTGAATTTCACTTTTTGTCGATGTTGGCCCTCGCCACAAGCTTTCTAAAAAAAAAGTATGCCCCGATCAGACAATGGATGCAAAAGATATGCTTGTTTTAGGTTATTGGTCTCCTTTTTCGTGTGCTTACACCCACGGTGTGCTGAACCGCGTGGCCGAGGGATGTGAGCTACCTTTCATGGTTCCTTGTGTACCCATTATCTCGGTAGTCTAGACGCGGTTCATGATACGGTGGTCGAGTCCTCCACCATGATGTAGTTCGATGCTGTATTGAATATAACATGCTGGTAGTAGGAGGTATTTGGGGCAGTATCTTAACCATAGGGAAGTATTTATATTGTAAAAAATATATACTATTCTACTCTTTGAATTTCTCTGATTGTCGGTGTTGGCCTCACCGCAAGCTTTCTAGAAAAAAAAAACTATGCCCCGATTGGACAACGGATGCAAAAGTTATGCTCGTTTTAGGTTATAGGTCTCCTTTTTCGTGTGCTTACACCCACGGTGTGCTGAACCGCGTGGCCGAGGGATGTGGGTTACCTTCCATGGTTCCTTGTGTACCCATAAACTCGGTAGTCTAGGCGCGGTTCATGATACGGTGGGCGAGTCCTCCACTACGATGGAGTTCGATGCTGTATTGAATGTAACATGCTAGGAGTAGGAGGTATTCGGGGCTGTATCTTAACCATAGGCAAGTATTTTTTTTGTTATAAATTATATACATTTCTAGTCTTTAAATTTTGCTTTTTGTCGGTATTGGCCCCGCCGCGAGCTTTCTAGAAAAAAAGTATGTCCCGAACGGACAACGGATGCAAAAGCTATGCTCGCTTTAGGTTATAGGTCTCATTTTTTGTGTGCTTACACCCACGGTGTGCTGAACCGCGTGGCCGAGGGATGTGGGTTACCTTCCATGGTTCCTTGTGTACCCATAAACTCGGTAGTCTAGGCGCGGTTCATGATACGGTGGGCGAGTCCTCCACCACGATGGAGTTCGATGCTATATTGAATGTAACATGCTGGCAATAGGACGTATTCGGGTAGTATCTTAACCATAGGGAAGTATTTATTTTGTAAAAAATTTTATACTACTTCTACTCTTTGAATTTCACTTTTTGTCGATGTTGGCCTCGCCACAAGCTTTCTAGAAAAAAAAGTATGCCCCGATCAGACAATGAATGCAAAAGATCTGCTTGTTTTAGGTTATTGGTCTCCTTTTTCGTGTGCTTACATACACGGTGTGCTGAACCGCGTGGCCGAAGGATGTGGGTTACCTTCCATGGTTCCTTGTGTAGCCATAAACTCGGTAGTCTAGGCGCGGTTCGTGATAAGGTGGGCGAGTCGTCCAACACGATGGAGTTCGACGCTGTATTGAATATAACATGCTGGCAGTAGGAGGTATTCGGGGCAGTATCTTAACCATAGGAAGTATTTATTTTGTGAAAAATTATATACTATTCTACTCTTTGAATTTCTCTTTTTGTCGTTATTGGCCTCGCCGCAAGCCTTCTAGAAAAAAAAACTATGCCCTGATCGGACAACGGATGCAAAAGTTATGCTCGTTTTAGGTTATAGGTCTCCTTTTTCATGTGCTTATACCCACGGTGTGCTGAACCGCGTGGCCGAGGATGTGGGTTACCTTCCATGGTTCCTTGTGTACCCATAAACTCGGTAGTCTAGGCGCGGTTCATGATACGGTGGGCGAGTCCTCCACCACGATGGAGTTCGATGCTATATTGAATGTAACATGCTGGCAATAGGACGTATTCGGGTAGTATCTTAACCATAGGGAAGTATTTATTTTGTAAAAAATTTTATACTACTCTACTCTTTGAATTTCACTTTTTGTCGATGTTGGCCTCGCCACAAGCTTTCTAGAAAAAAAAGTATGCCCCGATCAGACAATGAATGCAAAAGATATGCTTGTTTTAGGTTATTGGTCTCCTTTTTCGTGTGCTTACACCCACGGTGTGCTGAACCGCGTGGCCGAAGGATGTGGGTTACCTTCCATGGTTCCTTGTGTAGCCATAAACTCGGTAGTCTAGGCGCGGTTCGTGATAAGGTGGGCGAGTCGTCCAACACGATGGAGTTCGACGCTGTATTGAATATAACATGCTGGCAGTAGGAGGTATTCGGGGCAGTATCTTAACCATAGGGAAGTATTTATTTTGTGAAAAATTATATACTATTCTACTCTTTGAATTTCTCTTTTTGTCGGTATTGGCCTCGCCGCAAGCCTTCTAGAAAAAAAAACTATGCCCTGATCGGACAACGGATGCAAAAGTTATGCTCGTTTTAGGTTATAGGTCTCCTTTTTCATGTGCTTATACCCACGGTGTGCTGAACCGCGTGGCCGAGGGATGTGGGTTACCTTCCATGGTTCCTTGTGTACCCATAAACTCGGTAGTCTAGGCGCGGTTCATGATACGGTGGGCGAGTCCTCCACCACGATGGAGTTCGATGCTATATTGAATGTAACATGCTAGCAATAGTACGTATTCGGGTAGTATCTTAACCATAGGGAAGTATTTATTTTGTAAAAAATTTATACTACTCTACTCTTTGAATTTCACTTTTTGTCGATGTTGGCCTCGCCACAAGCTTTCTAGAAAAAAAAGTATGCCCCGATCAGACAATGAATGCAAAAGATATGCTTGTTTTAGGTTATTGGTCTCCTTTTTCGTGTGCTTACACACACGGTGTGCTGAACCGCGTGGCCGAAGGATGTGGGTTACCTTCCATGGTTCCTTGTGTAGCCATAAACTCGGTAGTCTAGGCGCGGTTCGTGATAAGGTGGGCGAGTCGTCCAACACGATGGAGTTCGACGCTGTATTGAATATAACATGCTGGCAGTAGGAGGTATTCGGGGCAGTATCTTAACCATAGGAAAGTATTTATTTTGTGAAAAATTATATACTATTCTACTCTTTGAATTTCTCTTTTTGTCGTTATTGGCCTCGCCGCAAGCCTTCTAGAAAAAAAACTATGCCCTGATCGGACAACGGATGCAAAAGTTATGCTCGTTTTAGGTTATAGGTCTCCTTTTTCATGTGCTTATACCCACGGTGTGCTGAACCGCGTGGCCGAGGGATGTGGGTTACCTTCCATGGTTCCTTGTGTACCCATAAACTCGGTAGTCTAGGCGCGGTTCATGATACGGTGGGCGAGTCCTCCACCACGATGGAGTTCGATGCTATATTGAATGTAACATGCTAGCAATAGTACGTATTCGGGTAGTATCTTAACCATAGGGAAGTATTTATTTTGTAAAAAATTTATACTATTCTACTCTTTGAATTTCACTTTTTGTCGATGTTGGCCTCGCCACAAGCTTTCTAAAAAAAAAGTATGCCCCGATCAGACAATGGATGCAAAAGATATGCTTGTTTTAGGTTATTGGTCTCCTTTTTCGTGTGCTTACACACACGGTGTGCTGAACCGCGTGGCCGAAGGATGTGGGTTACCTTCCATGGTTCCTTGTGTAGCCATAAACTCGGTAGTCTAGGCGCGGTTCGTGATAAGGTGGGCGAGTCCTCCAACACGATGGAGTTCGACGCTGTATTGAATATAACATGCTGGCAGTAGGAGGTATTCGGGGCAGTATCTTAACCATAGGAAAGTATTTATTTTGTGAAAAATTATATACTATTCTACTCTTTGAATTTCTCTTTTTGTCGTTATTGGCCTCGCCGCAATCCTTCTAGAAAAAAAAAACTATGTCCCGATCGGACAATGAATGCAAAAGTTATGCTCGTTTTAGGTTATAGGTCTCCTTTTTTATGTGCTTACACCCACGGTGTGCTGAACCGCGTGGCCGAGGGATGTGGGTTACCTTCCATGGTTCCTTGTGTACCCATTAATCTCGGTAGTCTAGACGCGGTTCATGATACGGTGGGCGAGTCCTCCACCATGATGTAGTTCGATGCTGTATTGAATATAACATGCTGGTAGTAGGAGGTATTTGGGGCTAGTATCTTAACCATAGGGAAGTATTTATATTGTAAAAAATATATACTATTCTACTCTTTGAATTTCTCTGATTGTCGGTGTTGGCCTCACCGCAAGCTTTCTAGAAAAAAAAACTATGCCCCGATTGGACAACGGATGCAAAAGTTATGCTCGTTTTAGGTTATAGGTCTCCTTTTTGGTGTGCTTACACCCACGGTGTGCTGAACCGCGTGGCCGAGGGATGTGGGTTACCTTCCATGGTTCCTTGTGTACCCATAAACTCGGTAGTCTAGGCGCGGTTCATGATACGGTGGGCGAGTCCTCCACTACGATGGAGTTCGATGCTGTATTGAATGTAACATGCTAGGAGTAGGAGGTATTCGGGGCTGTATCTTAACCATAGGCAAGTATTTATTTTGTTATAAATTATATACTATTTCTACTCTTTAAATTTTGCTTTTTGTCGGTATTGGCCCCACCGCGAGCTTTCTAGAAAAAAAGTATGTCCCGAACGGACAACGGATGCAAAAGTTACTGCTCGCTTTAGGTTATAGGTCTCATTTTTTGTGTGCTTACACCCACGGTGTGCTGAACCGCGTGGCCGAGGGATGTGGGTTACCTTCCATGGTTCCTTGTGTACCCATAAACTCGGTAGTCTAGGCGCGGTTCATGATACGGTGGGCGAGTCCTCCACCACGATGGAGTTCGATGCTATATTGAATGTAACATGCTGGCAATAGGACGTATTCGGGTAGTATCTTAACATAGGGAAGTATTTATTTTGTAAAAAATTTTATACTATTCTACTCTTTGAATTTCACTTTTTGTCGATGTTGGCCTCGCCACAAGCTTTCTAGAAAAAAAAGTATGCCCCGATCAGACAATGGATGCAAAAGATATGCTTGTTTTAGGTTATTGGTCTCCTTTTTCGTGTGCTTACACACACGGTGTGCTGAACCGCGTGGCCGAAGGATGTGGGTTACCTTCCATGGATCCTTGTGTAGCCATAAACTCGGTAAGTCTAGGCGCGGTTCGTGATAAGGTGGGCGAGTCGTCCAACACGATGGAGTTCGACGCTGTATTGAATATAACATGCTGGCAGTAGGAGGTATTCGGGGCAGTATCTTAACCATAGGAAAGTATTTATTTTGTGAAAAATTATATACTATTCTGACTCTTTGAATTTCTCTTTTTGTCGTTATTGGCCTCGCCGCAAGCCTTCTAGAAAAAAAAACTATGTCCCGATCGGACAATGGATGCAAAAGTTATGCTCGTTTTAGGTTATAGGTCTCCTTTTTTATGTGCTTACACCCACGGTGTGCTGAACCGCGTGGCCGAGGGATGTGGGTTACCTTCCATGGTTCCTTGTGTCCCCATAAACTCGGTAGTCTAGGCGTGGTTCATGATACGGTGGGCGAGTCCTCCACCACGATGTAGTTCGATGCTGTATTGAGTATAACATGCTAGAAGTAGGAGGTATTTGGGGCAGTATCTTAACCATAGGGAAGTATTTATTTTGTAAAAAATATATACTATTCTACTCTTTGAATTTCTCTTATTGTCGGTGTTGGCCTCGCCGCAAGCTTTCTAGAAAAAAAAAACTATGCCCTGATCGGACAACGGATGCAAAAGTTATGCTCGTTTTAGGTTATAGGTCTCCTTTTTCATGTGCTTATACCCACGGTGTGCTGAACCGCGTGGCCGAGGGATGTGGGTTACCTTCCATGGTTCCTTGTGTACCCATAAACTCGGTAGTCTAGGCGCGGTTCATGATACGGTGGGCGAGTCCTCCACCACGATGGAGTTCGATGCTATATTGAATGTAACATGCTGGCAATAGTACGTATTCGGGTAGTATCTTAACCATAGGGAAGTATTTATTTTGTAAAAAAATTTATACTATTCTACTCTTTGAATTTCACTTTTTGTCGATGTTGGCCTCGCCACAAGCTTTCTAGAAAAAAAAGTATGCCCCGATCAGACAATGGATGCAAAAGATATGCTTGTTTTAGGTTATTGGTCTCCTTTTTCGTGTGCTTACACACACGGTGTGCTGAACCGCGTGGCCGAAGGATGTGGGTTACCTTCCATGGTTCCTTGTGTAGCCATAAACTCGGTAGTCTAGGCGCGGTTCGTGATAAGGTGGGCGAGTCCTCCAACACGATGGAGTTCGACGCTGTATTGAATGTAACATGCTGGCAGTAGGAGGTATTCGGGGCAGTATCTTAACCATAGGAAAGTATTTATTTTGTGAAAAATTATATACTATTCTACTCTTTGAATTTCTCTTTTTGTCGTTATTGGCCTCGCCGCAAGCCTTCTAGAAAAAAAAACTATGTCCCGATCGGACAATGGATGCAAAAGTTATGCTCGTTTTAGGTTATAGGTCTCCTTTTTATGTGCTTACACCCACGGTGTGCTGAACCGCGTGGCCGAGGGATGTGGGTTACCTTCCATGGTTCCTTGTGTCCCCATAAACTCAGGTAGTCTAGGCGTGGTTCATGATACGGTGGGCGAGTCCTCCACCACGATGTAGTTCGATGCTGTATTGAGTATAACATGCTAGAAGTAGGAGGTATTTGGGGCAGTATCTTAACCATAGGGAAGTATTTATTTTGTAAAAAATATATACTATTCTACTCTTTGAATTTCTCTTATTGTCGGTGTTGGCCTCGCCGCAAGCTTTCTAGGAAAAAAAAACTATGCCCTGATCGGACAACGGATGCAAAAGTTATGCTCGTTTTAGGTTATAGGTCTCCTTTTTCATGTGCTTATACCCACGGTGTGCTGAACCGCGTGGCCGAGGGATGTGGGTTACCTTCCATGGTTCCTTGTGTACCCATAAACTCGGTAGTCTAGGCGCGGTTCATGATACGGTGGGCGAGTCCTCCACCACGATGGAGTTCGATGCTATATTGAATGTAACATGCTGGCAATAGTACGTATTCGGGCTGTATCTTAACCATAGGCAAGTATTTATTTTGTTATAAATTATATATATTTCTACTCTTTAAATTTTGCTTTTTGTCGGTATTGGCCCCGCCGCGAGCTTTCTAGAAAAAAAGTATGTCCCGAACGGACAACGGATGCAAAAGTTACGCTCGCTTTAGGTTATAGGTCTCATTTTTTGTGTGCTTACACCCACGGTGTGCTGAACCGCGTGGCCGAGGGATGTGGGTTACCTTCCATGGTTCCTTGTGTACCCATAAACTCGGTAGTCTAGGCGCGGTTCATGATACGGTGGGCGAGTCCTCCACCACGATGGAGTTCGATGCTATATTGAATGTAACATGCTGGCAATAGGACGTATTCGGGTAGTATCTTAACCATAGGGAAGTATTTATTTTGTAAAAAATTTTATACTATTCTACTCTTTGAATTTCACTTTTTGTCGATGTTGGCCTCGCCACAAGCTTTCTAGAAAAAAAGTATGCCCCGATCAGACAATGGATGCAAAAGATATGCTCGTTTTAGGTTATAGGTCTCCTTTTTATGTGCTTACACCCACGGTGTGCTGAACCGCGTGGCCGAGGGATGTGAGTTACCTTCCATGGTTCCTTGTGTACCCATTAATCTCGGTAGTCTAGACGCGGTTCATGATACGGTGGTCGAGTCCTCCACCATGATGTAGTTCGATGCTGTATTGAATATAACATGCTGGTAGTAGGAGGTATTTGGGGTAGTATCTTAACCATAGGGAAGTATTTATATTGTAAAAATATATACTATTCTACTCTTTGAATTTCTCTTATTGTCGGTGTTGGCCTCACCGCAAGCTTTCTAGAAAAAAAAAACTATGCCCCGATTGGACAACGGATGCAAAAGTTATGCTCGTTTTAGGTTATAGGTCTCCTTTTTGGTGTGCTTACACCCACGGTGTGCTGAACCGCGTGGCCGAGGGATGTGGGTTACCTTCCATGGTTCCTTGTGTACCCATAAACTCGGTAGTCTAGGCGCGGTTCATGATACGGTGGGCGAGTCCTCCACCACGATGGAGTTCGATGCTGTATTGAATATAACATGCTAGGAGTAGGAGGTATTCGGGGCAGTATCTTAACCATAGGGAAGTATTTATTTTGTAAAAATATATACTATTCTACTCTTTGAATTTCTCTTATTGTCGGTGTTGGCCTCAGCCGCAAGCTTTCTAGAAAAAAAACTATGCCCGATCGGACAACGGATGCAAAAGTTATGCTCGCTTTAGGTTATAGGTCTCCTTTTTCGTGTGCTTACACCCACGGTGTGCTGAACCGCGTGGCCGAGGGATGTGGGTTACCTTCCATGGTTCCTTGTGTACCCATAAACTCGGTAGTCTAGGCGCGGTTCATGATACGGTGGGCGAGTCCTCCACCACGATGGAGTTCGATGCTATATTGAATGTAACATGCTGGCAATAGGACGTATTCGGGTAGTATCTTAACTATAGGGAAGTATTTATTTTGTAAAAAATTTATACTATTCTACTCTTTGAATTTCACTTTTTGTCGATGTTGGCCTCGCCACAAGCTTTCTAGAAAAAAAAGTATGCCCCGATCAGACAATGGATGCAAAAGATATGCTTGTTTTAGGTTATTGGTCTCCTTTTTCGTGTGCTTACACACACGGTGTGCTGAACCGCGTGGCCGAAGGATGTGGGTTACCTTCCATGGATCCTTGTGTAGCCATAAACTCGGAAGTCTAGGCGCGGTTCGTGATAAGGTGGGCGAGTCGTCCAACACGATGGAGTTCGACGCTGTATTGAATGTAACATGCTGGCAGTAGGAGGTATTCGGGGCAGTATCTTAACCATAGGAAAGTATTTATTTTGTGAAAAATTATATACTATTCTGACTCTTTGAATTTCTCTTTTTGTCGTTATTGGCCTCGCCGCAAGCCTTCTAGAAAAAAAAACTATGTCCCGATCGGACAATGGATGCAAAAGTTATGCTCGTTTTAGGTTATAGGTCTCCTTTTTTATGTGCTTACACCCACGGTGTGCTGAACCGCGTGGCCGAGGGATGTGGGTTACCTTCCATGGTTCCTTGTGTCCCCATAAACTCAGGTAGTCTAGGCGTGGTTCATGATACGGTGGGCGAGTCCTCCACCACGATGTAGTTCGATGCTGTATTGAGTATAACATGCTAGAAGTAGGAGGTATTTGGGGCAGTATCTTAACCATAGGGAAGTATTTATTTTGTAAAAAATATATACTATTCTACTCTTTGAATTTCTCTTATTGTCGGTGTTGGCCTCGCCGCAAGCTTTCTAGAAAAAAAAAACTATGCCCTGATCGGACAACGGATGCAAAAGTTATGCTCGTTTTAGGTTATAGGTCTCCTTTTTCATGTGCTTATACCCACGGTGTGCTGAACCGCGTGGCCGAGGGATGTGGGTTACCTTCCATGGTTCCTTGTGTACCCATAAACTCGGTAGTCTAGGCGCGGTTCATGATACGGTGGGCGAGTCCTCCACCACGATGGAGTTCGATGCTATATTGAATGTAACATGCTGGCAATAGTACGTATTCGGGTAGTATCTTAACCATAGGGAAGTATTTATTTTGTAAAAAATTTATACTATTCTACTCTTTGAATTTCACTTTTTGTCGATGTTGGCCTCGCCACAAGCTTTCTAGAAAAAAAAGTATGCCCCGATCAGACAATGGATGCAAAAGATATGCTTGTTTTAGGTTATTGGTCTCCTTTTTCGTGTGCTTACACACACGGTGTGCTGAACCGCGTGGCCGAAGGATGTGGGTTACCTTCCATGGTTCCTTGTGTAGCCATAAACTCGGTAGTCTAGGCGCGGTTCGTGATAAGGTGGGCGAGTCGTCCAACACGATGGAGTTCGACGCTGTATTGAATATAACATGCTGGCAGTAGGAGGTATTCGGGGCAGTATCTTAACCATAGGAAAGTATTTATTTTGTGAAAAATTATATACTATTCTACTCTTTGAATTTCTCTTTTTGTCGTTATTGGCCTCGCCGCAAGCCTTCTAGAAAAAAAAACTATGTCCCGATCGGACAATGGATGCAAAAGTTATGCTCGTTTTAGGTTATAGGTCTCCTTTTTATGTGCTTACACCCACGGTGTGCTGAACCGCGTGGCCGAGGGATGTGGGTTACCTTCCATGGTTCCTTGTGTCCCCATAAACTCAGTAGTCTAGGCGTGGTTCATGATACGGTGGGCGAGTCCTCCACCACGATGTAGTTCGATGCTGTATTGAGTATAACATGCTAGAAGTAGGAGGTATTTGGGGCAGTATCTTAACCATAGGGAAGTATTTATTTTGTAAAAAATATATACTATTCTACTCTTTGAATTTCTCTTATTGTCGGTGTTGGCCTCGCCGCAAGCTTTCTAGAAAAAAAAACTATGCCCTGATCGGACAACGGATGCAAAAGTTATGCTCGTTTTAGGTTATATGTCTCCTTTTTCATGTGCTTATACCCACGGTGTGCTGAACCGCGTGGCCGAGGGATGTGGGTTACCTTCCATGGTTCCTTGTGTACCCATAAACTCGGTAGTCTAGGCGCGGTTCATGATACGGTGGGCGAGTCCTCCACCACGATGGAGTTCGATGCTATATTGAATGTAACATGCTGGCAATAGTACGTATTCGGGTAGTATCTTAACCATAGGGAAGTATTTATTTTGTAAAAAAATTTATACTATTCTACTCTTTGAATTTCACTTTTTGTCGATGTTGGCCTCGCCACAAGCTTTCTAAAAAAAAAGTATGCCCCGATCAGACAATGGATGCAAAAGATATGCTTGTTTTAGGTTATTGGTCTCCTTTTTCGTGTGCTTACACACACGGTGTGCTGAACCGCGTGGCCGAAGGATGTGGGTTACCTTCCATGGTTCCTTGTGTAGCCATAAACTCGGTAGTCTAGGCGCGGTTCGTGATAAGGTGGGCGAGTCCTCCAACACGATGGAGTTCGACGCTGTATTGAATATAACATGCTGGCAGTAGGAGGTATTCGGGGCAGTATCTTAACCATAGGAAAGTATTTATTTTGTGAAAAATTATATACTATTCTACTCTTTGAATTTCTCTTTTTGTCGTTATTGGCCTCGCCGCAAGCCTTCTAGAAAAAAAAACTATGTCCCGATCGGACAATGGATGCAAAAGTTATGCTCGTTTTAGGTTATAGGTCTCCTTTTTAGTGTGCTTACACCCACGGTGTGCTGAACCGCGTGGCCGAGGGATGTGAGTTACCTTCCATGGTTCCTTGTGTACCCATAAACTCGGTAGTCTAGGCGCGGTTCATGATACGGTGGGCGAGTCCTCCACCACGATGGAGTTCGATGCTGTATTGAATGTAACATGCTGGAGTAGGAGGTATTCGGGGCTGTATCTTAACCTATAGGGAAGTATTTATTTTGTTATAAATTATATACTATTCTACTCTTTGAATTTTCTCTTTTGTCGGTATTGGCCCGCCGCAAGCTTTCTAGAAAAAAAGTATGTCCCTGATCGGACAACGGATGCAAAAGTTATGCTCGCTTTAGGTTATAGGCCTCCTTTTTAGTGTGCTTATACCCACGGTGTGCTGAACCGCGTGGCCGAGGGATGTGGGATACCTTCCATGGTTCCTTGTGTACCCATAAACTCGGTAGTCTAGGCGCGGTTCGTGATACGGTGGGCGAGTCCTCCACCACGATGGAGTTTCGATGCTATATTGAATGTAACATGCTGGCAATAGGACGTATTTGGGTAGTATCTTAACCATAGGGAAGTATTTATTTTGTAAAAACTTTTATACTATTCTACTCTTTGAATTTCACTTTTTGTCGATGTTGGCCTCGCCGCAAGCTTTCTAGAAAAAAAAGTATGCCCCGATCAGACAATGGATGCAAAAGATATGCTTGTTTTAGGTTATAGGTCTATTTTTCGTGTGCTTACACACACAGTGTGCTGAACCGCGTGGCCGAAGGATGTGGTTACCTTCCATGGTTCCTTGTGTAGCCATAAACTCGGTAGTCTAGGCGCGGTTCATGATAAGGTGGGCGAGTCGTCCAACACGATGGAGTTCGACGCTGTATTGAATATAACATGCTGGCAGTAGGAGGTATTCGGGGCAGTATCTTAACCATAGGAAAGTATTTATTTTGTGAAAAATTATATACTATTCTACTCTTTGAATTTCTCTTTTTGTCGTTATTGGCCTCGCCGCAAGCCTTCTAGAAAAAAAACTATGTCCCTGATCGGACAATGGATGCAAAAGTTATGCTCGTTTTAGGTTATAG
Organism: Eleusine coracana subsp. coracana; assembly: GCA_032690845.1. Classification (NCBI taxonomy): domain Eukaryota; kingdom Viridiplantae; phylum Streptophyta; class Magnoliopsida; order Poales; family Poaceae; genus Eleusine; species Eleusine coracana. Next base: position 42,101 of record MU847678.1, read on the forward strand.
GTCTCCTTTTTTATGTGCTTACACCCACGGTGTGCTGAACCGCGTGGCCGAGGGATGTGGTTACCTTCCATGGTTCCTTGTGTCCCATAAACTCGGTAGTCTAGGCGTGGTTCATGATACGGTGGGCGAGTCCTCCACCACGATGTAGTTCGATGCTGTATTGAGTATAACATGCTAGAAGTAGGAGGTATTTGGGGAGTATCTTAACCATAGGGAAGTATTTATTTTGTAAAAAATATATACTATTCTACTCTTTGAATTTCTCTTATTGTCGGTGTTGGCCTCGCCGCAAGCTTTCTAGAAAAAAAACTATGCCCTGATCGGACAACGGATGCAAAAGTTATGCTCGTTTTAGGTTATAGGTCTCCTTTTTCTTGTGCTTATACCCACGGTGTGCTGAACCGCGTGGCCGAGGGATGTGGGTTACCTTCCATGGTTCCTTGTGTACCCATAAACTCGGTAGTCTAGGCGCGGTTCATGATACGGTGGGCGAGTCCTCCACCACGATGGAGTTCGATGCTATATTGAATGTAACATGCTGGCAATAGTACGTATTCGGGTAGTATCTTAACCATAGGGAAGTATTTATTTTGTAAAAAAATTTATACTATTCTACTCTTTGAATTTCACTTTTTGTCGATGTTGGCCTCGCCACAAGCTTTCTAAAAAAAAAGTATGCCCCGATCAGACAATGGATGCAAAAGATATGCTTGTTTTAGGTTATTGGTCTCCTTTTTCGTGTGCTTACACACACGGTGTGCTGAACCGCGTGGCCGAAGGATGTGGGTTACCTTCCATGGTTCCTTGTGTAGCCATAAACTCGGTAGTCTAGGCGCGGTTCGTGATAAGGTGGGCGAGTCCTCCAACACGATGGAGTTCGACGCTGTATTGAATATAACATGCTGGCAGTAGGAGGTATTCGGGGCAGTATCTTAACCATAGGAAAGTATTTATTTTGTGAAAAATTATATACTATTCTACTCTTTGAATTTCTCTTTTTGTCGTATTGGCCTCGCCGCAAGCCTTCTAGAAAAAAAAACTATGCCCGATCGGACAATGGATGCAAAAGTTATGCTCGTTTTACGTTATAGGTCTCCTTTTTGTGTGCTTACACCCACGGTGTGCTGAACCGCATGGCCGAGGGATGTGGGTTACCTTCCATGGTTCCTTGTGTACCCATAAACTCGGTAGTCTAGGCGCGGTTCATGATACGGTGGGCGAGTCCTCCACCACGATGTAGTTCGATGCTGTATTGAGTATAACATGCTAGAAGTAGGAGGTATTTGGGGCAGTATCTTAACCATAGGGAAGTATTTATTTTGTAAAAAATATATACTATTCTACTCTTTGAATTTCTCTTATTGTCGGTGTTGGCCCTCGCCGCAAGCTTTCTAGAAAAAAAACTATGCCCTGATCGGACAACGGATGCAAAAGTTATGCTCGCTTTAGGTTATAGGTCTCCTTTTTCATGTGCTTATACCCACGGTGTGCTGAACCGCGTGGCCGAGGGATGTGGGTTACCTTCCATGGTTCCTTGTGTACCCATAAACTCGGTAGTCTAGGCGCGGTTCATGATACGGTGGGCGAGTCCTCCACCACGATGGAGTTCGATGCTATATTGAATGTAACATGCTGGCAATAGTACGTATTCGGGTAGTATCTTAACCATAGGGAAGTATTTATTTTGTAAAAAATTTATACTATTCTACTCTTTGAATTTCACTTTTTGTCGATGTTGGCCTCGCCACAAGCTTTCTAGAAAAAAAAGTATGCCCCGATCAGACAATGGATGCAAAAGATATGCTTGTTTTAGGTTATTGGTCTCCTTTTTCGTGTGCTTACACACACGGTGTGCTGAACCGCGTGGCCGAAGGATGTGGGTTACCTTCCATGGTTCCTTGTGTAGCCATAAACTCGGTAGTCTAGGCGCGGTTCATGATAAGGTGGGCGAGTCCTCCAACACGATGGAGTTCGACGCTGTATTGAATATAACATGCTGGCAGTAGGAGGTATTCGGGGCAGTATCTTAACCATAGGAAAGTATTTATTTTGTGAAAAATTATATACTATTCTACTCTTTGAATTTCTCTTTTTGTCGTTATTGGCCTCGCCGCAAGCCTTCTAGAAAAAAAAACTATGTCCCGATCGGACAATGGATGCAAAAGTTATGCTCGTTTTACGGTTATAGGTCTCCTTTTTTGTGTGCTTACACCCACGGTGTGCTGAACCGCAGTGGCCGAGGGATGTGGGTTACCTTCCATGGTTCCTTGTGTCTCCATAAACTCGGTAGTCTAGGCGTGGTTCATGATACGGTGGGCGAGTCCTCCACCACGATGTAGTTCGATGCTGTATTGAGTATAACATGCTAGAAGTAGGAGGTATTTGGGGCAGTATCTTAACCATAGGGAAGTATTTATTTTGTAAAAAATATATACTATTCTACTCTTTGAATTTCTCTTATTGTCGGTGTTGGCCTCGCCGCAAGCTTTCTAGAAAAAAAAACTATGCCCTGATCGGACAACGGATGCAAAAGTTATGCTCGCTTTAGGTTATAGGTCTCCTTTTTCATGTGCTTATACCCACGGTGTGCTGAACCGCGTGGCCGAGGGATGTGGGTTACCTTCCATGGTTCCTTGTGTACCCATAAACTCGGTAGTCTAGGCGCGGTTCATGATACGGTGGGCGAGTCCTCCACCACGATGGAGTTCGATGCTATATTGAATGTAACATGCTGGCAATAGTACGTATTCGGGTAGTATCTTAACCATAGGGAAGTATTTATTTTGTAAAAAATTTATACTATTCTACTCTTTGAATTTCACTTTTTGTCGATGTTGGCCTCGCCACAAGCTTTCTAAAAAAAAAGTATGCCCCGATCAGACAATGGATGCAAAAGATATGCTTGTTTTAGGTTATTGGTCTCCTTTTTCGTGTGCTTACACACACGGTGTGCTGAACCGCGTGGCCGAAGGATGTGGGTTACCTTCCATGGTTCCTTGTGTAGCCATAAACTCGGTAGTCTAGGCGCGGTTCGTGATAAGGTGGGCGAGTCCTCCAACACGATGGAGTTCGACGCTGTATTGAATATAACATGCTGGCAGTAGGAGGTATTCGGGGCAGTATCTTAACCATAGGAAAGTATTTATTTTGTGAAAAATTATATACTATTCTACTCTTTGAATTTCTCTTTTTGTCGTTATTGGCCTCGCCGCAAGCCTTCTAGAAAAAAAAACTATGTCCCGATCGGACAATGGATGCAAAGTTATGCTCGTTTTAGGTTATAGGTCTCCTTTTTTGTGTGCTTACACCCACGGTGTGCTGAACCGCATGGCCGAGGGATGTGGGTTACCTTCCATGGTTCCTTGTGTCCCCATAAACTCGGTAGTCTAGGCGTGGTTCATGATACGGTGGGCGAGTCCTCCACCACGATGTAGTTCGATGCTGTATGAGTATAACATGCTAGAAGTAGGAGGTATTTGGGGCAGTATCTTAACCATAGGGAAGTATTTATTTTGTAAAAAATATATACTATTCTACTCTTTGAATTTCTCTTATTGTCGGTGTTGGCCTCGCCGCAAGCTTTCTAGAAAAAAAAACTATGCCCTGATCGGACAACGGATGCAAAAGTTATGCTCGCTTTAGGTTATAGGTCTCCTTTTTCATGCGCTTATACCCACGGTGTGCTAAACCGCGTGGCCAAGGGATGTGGGTTACCTTCCATGGTTCTTGTGTACCCATAAACTCGGTAGTCTAGGCGCGGTTCATGATACGGTGGGCGAGTCCTCCACCACGATGGAGTTCGATGCTATATTGAATGTAACATGCTGGCAATAGTACGTATTCGGGTAGTATCTTAACATAGGGAAGTATTTATTTTGTAAAAAAATTTATACTATTCTACTCTTTGAATTTCACTTTTTGTCGATGTTGGCCTCGCCACAAGCTTTCTAAAAAAAAAGTATGCCCCGATCAGACAATGGATGCAAAAGGATATGCTTGTTTTAGGTTAATTGGTCTCCTTTTCGGTGTGACTTAACACACCGGTTGTGCTGAACCGCTGGCCGAAGGTATGTGGGGTTACCTTCCATGGTTCCTTAGTGTAGCCATAACTCGGTCGTCTAGGCGCGGTTCGTGATACGGTGGGCCGAGTCCTCCACCACGAGGAGTTCGACGCTTGTATTGAATATAACATGCTGGCAAGTAGGAGGTAATTCGGGTGGCAGTATCCGTACACCATAGCGAAAGTAAGTATTTACTTTTGTTGAAACCACTTATTAACTATTCTCACTCTTTGAATTTTTTTTGTTTATTGGCCGCCGGCAAGCCTTCTAGAAACAAAAAACTATGTCCGATAGCGACAATGGATGCAAAAGTATGCACGCTTTATGTATCGGTCTCTTTTTTGTGTGGCTCTACACCCAAGGGCCACCTGTGCTGAACGCATGGCCGAGGATGTGGGTTA
>MU847679.1:0-46466 GCA_032690845.1 Eleusine coracana subsp. coracana
CTCGGCAAAGGGTTACACTCAACAAAATATAAATCGAAAAAAAACCAAAAATGCAAAAAAAAATCACGCGAAGGAACCCTGCTCACTCGTCGCCGTTTCAAGTTGCAAGTCACGATATTATTTCGTGCGATACACGCTATGTGCGGCCGGTGAGATTCGAATTGGCGACCTCCCCTTCGAGCATGAGGCCCTACCACTGCACCACATTATCACTTGAGTCTACACTTGGTTCTCAATCTTTTTATGTTATACCTCTTTGACGAGTGTTTCTTGTTTGCCAAGTGCCAAAAAATACACTTGGTAAAGCCTTATCTTTGCTGAGTGTATTATTTTACACTCGGCAAAGATAAGGCTTTGCCGAGTGTTTTCTTTACACTCGGCAACAATTTATTTTTTTGTTTCTCTTCTATTCTCAAAACTTTTCGTACTCTCCACATACAACATGTACTTCATGCTAAAAATTGGCTATATTGTTTGCTATATTAGTTTTAATTATATCAAGCAATTTTTGAATAAAGTCAAAATTGAACGACAAGTGACTCAATAAAAAAATCAATGGGTATAAAAATATCATGTTATTTAGCATAATTTGAGACCTTACGCATAAATAAAAGAAATTCAATATTTTGTTTAAAAAATGACCATTCAACATGTGTTTGAATGATTTTTAAATTTTAAAAATATCAAATAAAGTCTGATAATCATGAGATTTGTCATGATGCGATGGTATTGTAAAGTGGAAGTTATGATAAAAAGTAGAGAAGGTTTCACAAGTTGTCACCGTTACTTACAAACGAATAATCTACAAAGGAAACCTTAAGTTGAAAATGAGTAGTTAAGATTTGAAGTCAAATTGATAGTCAAATTTAAATTTGACTTCAAATTATTTTGTATAGGTCATAGATTACATAATTGTATCGTTATAAAATTTGATTCTTTTAAAAAAAATTATAATTTTAAATTTTAAAGTATGCAAGAAAATTTATTTGCCTAGTGTATTATTTTAGCACTCGACAAAGAGGTTCTTTGCCGAGTGAATTATTTTTTGCACTCAACAAACAAGACTTTGCTGATTGTCAAAGAAAACTCTTGGCAAAGGCTCTTGTTTGTCGAGTGTATTTTCACTAAGTAAGAAGATTAAGAGGAGACGTGGCTCGAGCTATATTGCAGACGTGTTTGTCGCGTCTGCAAAATTGCGTCTGCAATGAGCCTATAATTGGAGACGTGGATCTGATGTCTGCAATGACAGTTGTTGGAGATGGCTCCTAAAGATAACAGAGTCTCCAATTACACTAGTTGCAGACATTACTTTACTTCACGCGTCTGCAATGATGCTGTTGGAGACGGCTCCTAGTGAAATCAGAGTCTCCAATTACTTTAGTGCAGACACTATTATGTCCCATATGTCTGCAATTCCCTTTTATTGTAGACTCTGTTAGACAAAACGTGTATGCAATTGCATTTTGTTACAGATGCTGTTTGATGTTTCGTGTCTACAAATCTTTACTAATTAAAGACACGGTTAAATTAACACACGTCTGTAATAGTCTTTTTTTTTTTGCACGAAATAGTCATGTGCTTGTTCACAGATAGACAAATAGCACATTGTTTCATAGATGGACAAATAGCATATTGTATCACAGACAGACAAACATGATTTCACACATACCAATAGCACAACATGGGGTAAAATGTTGAAAGGTTCACAGATCCATAGGATTATATTAACATTTTACATGCAGTAACATGTATACACAACAGTTTCAATGCACTACATGAACTCACATCAGAATCTAACATACTGTAATTCCTGGATTCTGACAATGGTACTCTCCTTTCTTGTCGATGACTTGGCACATTATGAAAGATGCAATATTTTCTCGAATTTGGTCCAACTCATGTTCAGCAAGGAAGTTGTCACCATTTCTAATTCATGTGTAGTTGTTTGGGAAAATGTACAAGTCAGCACATTGATACATACAAGTCAGATCATTGTACTTGAAAGATAAGTAACCAGGTAAGCTTCAACTCTAATCATACTTAGCTTGAGCACAAACAACACACAGCTACAAGAACTCAGTCAACAATGATTATTCAATCAGACTTACACTTGCAAAGCAATATGCTAGAAGAAGTATTGACAAAAACAAACTGTTGTATAGCTGAAACAAAAGCACAAGTATTGCTTGATCTAGATAAATGACAGCTGCTATATTTCTAGGAATAGAATCGTTGAGCTGCTCACGGACCAAACAACATGTAAGGGCTACTAGCAGAAGCACACGACTAGGTAAGCAAATAAACAGCCGCCATGGTGATTTACTTGAAAATATGATGGAGTTACCAAAAAGTTGCCAGCACAAGGTTCATGTAAAACTGATATGCTCACAAGTGCAAATAAACAGGTAGTGGAACAGCAGATTTTTAGGTAAGAAATAAATAGCTCCCAAGCTACTATAGAAGCATGAACATTTAGATTGTCTAACGGCTGGTGAACTTTTATTTGGCTGCATTACCTCTGGTTCATTAACATCTAGTAATCCAAGTGCTTCTGTCATGTGATGTCTGTGTAGAATGCACATTCATTGGCAGGACGTTGTTGGTGGCACTGCAACAGTAAGACAAGTTATTGGCCAATAATAGAATGTGACAGCTATGTCTAGCAACAACATGAAAGCACAAAGGTCACAAAAAGCAAGAAAATATCATAGGCCTGAAACAAGCACTTACAGGGAACTTAGTCACATGTACCAACTTTTTTTTATTAGTCAATCTACAAGTTCTAGAGTAGTTTAAGAAAGCCCTAGAAACATAAAGAATCATGTAGGTGTGTCAATAGCAATACAAAGTTTAGTAAATAATCAAAATTAGAAAACAAACTAGTTAGAGAACTTACTCATCAAGGACCTCTTTCAACTTTCTATGATCACGAGCCTTGGACCTCTGAGAATCGAAATCAAGACCTTGTTCCACTTTAGAATGACTACAACTAGAATCCAGTGGTTACCTGGGTTGTGGGCAAACATAATGCATTTTTTGTTAGCAAGGCTTCGGAATGCCTTTGTCACATACTCCACCACATAAGACTCATTGACACGTATGGTAGACAAAGCCATCAACTCAGGATCAAGGAATCCAACAGGCAAACCCTTTGCTTTAATTTTCGAGAGCATGTGCCTAATTAATACAAGTACCCCATCTCCCAATAGTATGTACAATGTAACAAAAATGCAGTAAGGTACAAAAATGGCAGATGCAAACTAGCTACATGCAAGGGAGGGAATTGCAACTTGCAATGTATAGCAGCGCATAAGTGACACATCTAATGCATCAAAATTCATGAGTTCATACAAGTCACTGAATCCTACAACAAAGAACTCTAAGTCTAGGGACCGTAAAAGGTGGCTTCCCTTATACGTGACCACTATCCCATTCTTTTGCTTTGCCACAGAAGTTTTCATGTAGTGAGCATGAAGAGCAGATGTTGCTGGTCCAACACTCTCAAGTTCTTTAGGTGTTAGCATTGGTTGTCCAAGTTTGAAATTCGGGTTTGGTGCAGACCATGCAGTTGGCTCGCTTTTCTTAGGTTGCTTCTTTGGTTCCTTGACAGCAGCAGCAGCATCCTTTATAGAGCCTTTGGTGAGCTGTTGTTTCTCTGAAATCTCATAAACAACCTTCTGAGTGCTTTGGCATCTAGCTGCTTCTGGGAATCCAAAGCAGCAGGGTCTCATAGCATTTAGGGGGCTTGTGCTTCCTTGAATTGTCACCAAGAACCTTCTCAATGAAAATATTTGCTGCAGCAGATGTGCAAGTAACCTTTTGTTGTTCCTTCTCTGACACACTCTTGGTAGCATCCTTCTTGGTTGGAACAACAGATTGTATAATTGAAGAACTCTTTGCTGGACCATATGAACTCCTTGTGTTGCTGCTCTTTAGAGCCTAGGCCACACTTTGAGAAGGAGCAGCCATAGGTTCAGGGTTCAATACAATACAAGTTCTCCTCCATTGGATCCTTTGCAAGAGAACTTGTCCGAGATTCTGGGTCTCATCATTAGGAGGAGGTACAAGCACATGATGAGCAAAGGTGTGTACAAACTCCACTTTGACCACTACATACCCATCAAGAATAGGGATTGTATGTAGTATAGTCTGTTGAGGGTAAACTTGACCCCTTGCAACCTCCCTTTGATAACCTCTAGGGTTAATTACAAGGGAACATGGTGTTGGTTCACTCAAACGATCTATAGAATCTGGGTCTAAATCCCTCTGCTCTTGATATCCATCTTGCCCCATCTCCATCTGCTCTTGATCTCCATCTTGCTCCATATCAATTTGCTCTTGGTCTCCATCTTGCTCCATATCAATTTGCTCTTGATCTCCATCTTTTTCAATCTGTGATTGAAGTGGGTTCTTCTCTTCATCTCCAACCTCTGAGGCAGATACACAGTTTGCTCCTTCGCCTAGGTGCCAGGCTTGGGTTCCTAGATGGGCCGCCATCCTTGTGCTGCAAGCAAGGCCGTGACATCTTTTGCTACCTCCACTCTTAGTTCATCCTTTATTGCTTGCACATCCAGTGGACCAGTCCTTCTCCTCTTCCTGTACATATGTGAAAACTCAAGCCATGCATGCTTCCATCCCATGTAGCTGGACACACCACGTACGACCTGGATGTTCAGGGCCCAAGCATGCAGTTAATTCATCATTTTCCCTCACCCAAGAGATGCCTGAAGCTGCTCCTTGTGAAATCTTATCTTTGATTTCCCAGACACCTTTTGAGTGGCCTATTTCTTCCACTTGATCTTCGCAACTCCATCAGACACTTCAAGTTTACTCCTTCCTCGTAACCAATTCCTAGACCGTCCACGAGGTACTTTCTCCCCATGGATTTTGGATCCCTCGAGTAGACAATTCATTGTCTTCTGCCTCCCATTGCACTTGTTTCCCATCATATCCCATTGAACCCATGCTATGATCATGTACATTCCTTTCCCGAATCCTTTTGTATCTTTCACTTTCTGCTAAGGACTCTTCAGTTTCCTTCAATTGCACGAACTCCTAATCTTCTGGTTCGACATATGGGTGCTTCCTAAATGGTTCCAATCATTTGAGAGAAAATTCCGTACAAGGCTGCTTTTGTGTGTTCTCCATGCCTTTGCTGTAGTCTTCATGACCATCTTAAACCCCAAATCCTTCATATATTCAGGGAACTCCAAATGAGGCATGACATATTTATCAAACAACTCACACTTTTCGTCATGGCTGAGGGAATTGAATTTTGGCATGACTAAAGAGAGCCTTTGTCTTGCAATAAGACCTGAAATCCTCCGCAGCCTCAACTTTTGCCTCCTATCTATGGGCATGCCCCCTTCATCAATGTCCGTTACTGTTATCTTGTCTACTGGCCACTTTGTTCCTATCCTTCGTTTTCGCACTCGATGATTAGCCCTGGCTGTTGTTGTTCTTCATTAACATCGCTCTTTCATCGCCACATGATGAAGGTCCATTGGAAATCACTAACAATGATAGGATTGTTGGAGAGTTGCATACACATGAAATGAAAATCTAGTAGCATGAATTAAAGAAATCACAACATCAATTGTACCTGCTATATAGTCTTACCATTTTGATGTTGTGAAGCAATACTGCTCAGGTATAAAGTTCTTCTCTTCCTACATAACAGAGAGTGGATCATCAAATGTTTAGAAAGGATGGAGGGCCAGCACAAATACAATTATTGAGTCAAATCATTAGAACTACACTGCTCAAATAGAAAGAGTATGCAGTTATGTTTAGAACAGAAAACACTGAACTAAATAAAATCAACTACAAGGCAATAGTATAATAAATAGTAGAATACTTCCAGTATCACACCCAAATTCAATTAAAAAAAAGCTGAAGCAATTGGACAATATAATGAAGGTGCTAATTACGTTATCAAGATAATAATATAGGTTAACAGTGATTACTTGGAACAATGCAACTCAAAGTTTGTTGTTTGTTGGGATAAGACATGGCCTCATGAATTTTGGCAAAAAAATGAAGCATTAAGCAGGTTCGCAGGGCAACGTGTTCCTGCTTGTGAGTAGGAGGAGGACGACGAGCAGTAGAGGGATCACAAGATCACACAACCAATTTCTATTAGGAGATCACACATCAACTTCCGATGTAGACAAGTAAGAAATGCTAGTATTCAGATTTACAGGTAGCTTCTACAAACATTTGCAAACCTATTTAAACCAAATATATCTCCATCATGGTCAGGAACAATATAGACAAAATACAGTATACATCATATACTTAACTAAATTGGCAAACCAATTATTTTAGCGTTTTAGCAAACTAACAGTATACATCATATACGCAATCTAAAACATTCAAGTCGTGAATCCTAGGAATGCATGCACAATATAGAGGACAAAATAACCAAGGTTTCATGAGGGGGGGGGGGGGGTTAGTACCTGGATCGAGGATTTTGGCCCGGACGAGGACCGAGGAAGGCGATTTCCGGCGTGGATGAACGGCTGCGGCGGCACAGAGGAGGACCAAGGTAGGCGGCGCAGACGAACAGCAGCGGCGGCGTGGAGGAGGACCGAGGACGGCAGCACGGAGGAGGACCTAGGTTGGCGGCGCAGATGAACAGCTACGATGGCGCGGAGGAGGACCGAGGACGGCAACGCGGAGGAGGACAGAGGTAGGCGGCGCAGATGAACAGCTGCGAAGGCGTAGAGGAGGTCTGAGGATGGAGGCTTGGAGGAGGACCGAGGTAGGCGGCGCGGACGAGGATCGACGAAGGCGGCGCTGAGGAGGACCAAGGACGGCGGTGCGGAGGAGGACCGAGGAAGCAGCGCGGAGGAGGACTGAGGCAGGCAGCGCGGCGAGCCGATGGATAAACCCTAATCGCCGCAAACTTGGCTGCCTAGCAGAACAGCTGCGGAGCCGATGTTGGCAGAGTCTGGTTGCGTTCTGTGACTCAAAGTCTGAATATGTGGGATATTCGGTGGAATTTGCCTGTGTGGTGGGACGTTGCCTATGCTAAGATGAATTATCCCTCTGATTTATAGAATAATCTTCATAGGCATTAGTACTAGATAGAGCTAATATGAACAACAACAAAACAAGGGCATGCCAATTTCAAAATAATGAAACCCACCGAATCTAACACCTGGTGAACACGAACCCTAGCAATACATTTCGTCGAACACCTGGTGACTGAAGGCTCTTCAGTGTTCATTTTCAGAAAGTTTACCACTGCAGAAACATGCAGCCGCGCCATTTAACAGTACTAATGAATTATTTTGACTTCCTGATGTGATGATTGAAGTCTGAAATTCCTGGTAAATATTTTGGACTACGGATGTTTAGTCACCAAAATTGCTTTACTTCCATCTTAAGAAAAGGAATGTTTCTACTTCCTGAGTTTGACTCAATTACTGTCAGAACCACCAATACCATATCAACACATTGTGTCAGTCTGGTTTCTAAATGATGACAGTATTGTGAGGCTCTTTCAGTTCGTTCTCATATTATTAATTAAGAAAGAAAAATCACTTTTTCATCAGAAACCTGCATCTCTGAACAAAACACCTAGCTCCATAGCCCAATCCCTGCATAATGTCATCTCTGTTATCTACTTATTGTCCAATGTACACAGCAAATGTTATATTCGCATTAATCAACGCCAGTGACTAAGTGAATAATTATTGGAATGGGAAATCTAAACACCAAAGAATCACCAGTATAGCATATTCTTGTGATAGTTGATGATCATGCTAGTACAGTGATACAGTCAGGCAAAATTGTGAATAACATATATGGGAAACTAAAACTAGATATTCACAAGTCTGACCTTTGTGCATATTCTGGAGTGAAAGATAGATACAGACATTTGACAAAGATGGTGCTATACTCCTCTGGCTGCTGAAAACCTGCAGGGCATATAAGAAAGTTTCAAACACAACTGCGTAGTATTAAAATCTTTAGCATATAATTCTAATGGTTCAATTAAGCTTAGACAGAACTATAAATTTCTTCACTTACAGGTGCATCATTTTTTTCTTGACTTGCCCTTTTTTCTTTTTTTTTACGGCCTTTTGCCACAATGATATGGCCGTTTCGTAAGTAAGGAGTTTCTCTCACTTTCCAGGATTACAGGAATAGTGCAGATGCCAAAAGGAGGAACTTCATCGAATTGATTATACTCCTCCTCATCCACAACGTTTTTGACTCCAACAACCCGTCTTTTTCTAGAGAGAATCACATGACATTTCCTGTTTCTCGTGTCAAGCACGTAGAAGACTTGGGAAACTTGATTTGCAAGCACAAAGGGCTCTTCCTTGTATCCAACATGTGCAAGGGTCAACAGTCGTGAACCCATACATGTCTTTCATGACACCCTTTGCGCCCTGGACCCAACGACACCTAAAAATTGGCACCTTAAAGCCTGGATAGGTGAGCTCCCATATCTCCTCAATTTGTCCATAGTATGCTGCCTTCTCCATATTGTTGTCAAAAGCCTCTACACGAACACCACTATTCTGGTATGTACTTTTCTTGTCTTGGGCAATTGTGTAGAATGTGTAGCCATTTATGTCATACCCTTGATAACTAGTGATTGTGAACAAAGGACCCTCTGCCAAACTTCTAAGAGCATCATCTTCCCTAGAGTCTGAATTTCTCATTCGATCTCTGAACCACTTGTTGAAGTTCTTCATATGTGCCCTCGCTAACCAAGCCTCATTCCGATCTAGGTTCTCTTGACGCAGGTGCTCCTTATGCTCATCGATGTATTGGGATACTTCTGATGTGTGTTGCAACACAAGAAAATGAGCTTGTCGGAATGCTTTCAAATCAGGATTGAGTGACTTCTCCCCAAGAATCCCTCTCCCAGCTAATCTTCCCTCATGGCGAGACTTTGATATGCCAATTGGATTTTTAGGGTCAATGAAATCAAGGCACCAATCAATTACCTCTTCAGTAGCGTAAATCTGTACCATGCTTCCCTCAGGATGAACCCGAATCTTTGTATACTTGTTGAGAGTGCTCATGAATCTCTCATACGGATACATGTGATGTAGAAATGCTGGCCCAAGGTATCTTATCTCCTTAACCAGGTGAACAATGAGATGTTCAGATACATCAAAGAATGATGGTGGGAAATATGCCTCAAGGAGACACATCATCTCAAATAAGTTCCTTTCTAGTTCATCCAGAGACCTCTCATCAATTACCTTCTGAGAGATTGCATTAAAGAAGAAGCAAAGGCTCATGATAGCTCTTCGTACTTTTTCTGGCAATATGTTCCTTATTCCAACCGCAAGCATTGTGGTTAGCATGACATCACAGTCATGAGCCTTCATGGGGAGAAATTTGTGCTCCTTCGGATGGACAAGTTTTCGAACATTTGATGAATATCCAGAAGGAACCTTCACACTACGTAAGAACTCACACAATTCCTTCTTTTCTGCTATGGTGAGGTTTATGGCAGATGCCGGTAGCTTGTTAGCAGTGCCTTCTTGATGAAGCTCAGATCTTATCCCAATGTCTTCCAAGTCAGCTCTACCTTTTTCATGATCCTTGGTTTTATTCTTGGCATTTATGAGTGTGCCAACTAAACTCCCACATACATTCTTTTTCACATGCATGGGATCAATGTTGTGCCGGATGGCTAAGTCTTTCCAATAAGATAGCTCTCATAGGATTGACTTCTTTTTCCACCTGATCTTTTGATCTTGATTATTCCGCTTTCGCTTTCCAAGGATAGTGTTTTTCTTCCCATGTGCAACATCAATATCCTTGACCTGGTTATAGACATCTTCCCCAGTGAAATGTCTTGGAGCACATGCTATCTCCCTCGTGCCATCAAATTGACGTTTCATGCCTCGGTATGGATGGAATTGGGGAAGGAATCATCGATGTCTTGTGTACACCCGTTTTTTGGAGTTGTTGAGCCAAAGTGTCTCTGTGTCATCTAAGCAATGGGGGCAATCTTTTTCCCCTTTACATTGTCCAGACACAGAACGACCACCTGGTAAATCAGTGATAGTGCAAAACAACATGGCATATAGTGTGAAGGTTTCTCTCTTATATGCATCGTAGACCTCAACACCTAGTGACCATAGTGTTTTCAGATCATCCACAAGTGGTCTCAAATACACATCGATGTCATTGCCAGGTTGTTGCGGTCCTGAGATAAGAATTGACATCATCATGTACTTTCTCTTGTTACAAAGCCAGGGTGGAAGATTGTAGATCGACAATAGCACTAGCCATACACTATGTGAGTTACTCATCTGACTGAATGGATTCATCCCGTCTGTGCTTAATGCAATCCGAAGGCTCCTTGGATCATTTGAAAATGTTCCATACTTGAAATCAATGAGATGCCACTGGCTCAAATCTGCCGGGTGTCGTATATAATCATCTTTCTTCCGCCCCTTGTGCCAACGCAAAAGTTGTGCATCCTTGCTTGATGCAAACAAACGTTTCAAACGAGGAATTATTGGAAAGTACCATGCAACCTTCTGAGGAGCTCCATGTTTCCTTGCCTCATCACCCCCATCATTTCTGCGTTGTATCGAGGGGTCCCACACTCAGGGCATTCCATTAGATCTGTATGGTCACCACAGAAAAGGATGCAATCATTCTTACAAGCATGTATTTTTTCAACCTCCAACCCCAAGGGGAAAATATTTTGCTTGGCTTCATAGGTAGTTTGAGGTATCTCATTTCCCTCTGGCAACATGTCCTTCAATAGATCTAGCAAAGCCTTAAAGCCACGATCAGCCAAATGATGGGCGGCCTTTAGTTGGAGATGCTTAAGTGATGTGAAGAGCTTTGTATACTTTTCCTTGCAACCCTGATAGAGTGGAGTCTTCATATCTGACACCAACTTTTTCAATTTCTCAAACTCTACATTAGTATACCCATCATACCCCATGGCATCACGCACCATCTCCTCTACATGATTACCTATATGGACATAATTCTCACCAATATCAACTAAGTCATCCTCACTCCCACATAGTGCTTCACCATCTTGACTCACGGTTTGCTGATTAGAAATTTCTTCTTGACCCATCTGACCGACATTCAGGTCTCGGTCATTCACACCTTCCTCACCATGCATGTTCCAACAATTGTAATCAGACATGAAACCCCGAATGATCAAATGAGCATGGACATGCATTGAGCTCGAGAACTTGGTAACATTTTCACAATCAACACATGGACAACAGATGGAAGATTTGCGCTAATTTGACTTATCCGCCTCTGCTGCAACTATGAATGACTTTAGACCTTTTAGGTACTCATCACATGTATGGTTCTGAAGATACATCCACTTCCGGTCCGCCATCTGCATAGGTAATCATGAAATTGGAGCCAAATAAGTTGTTAGTAAGGCGATTTGGATACATCCACGTCATGGTTAGCAAATGTCCGAAACAGATTCAGTAAACCCAACAACTCACAATTTTTTGAAAAAAAAGGTTTGCAGGGCAACATGCTTTATTTTGCATTGATCTAAAAGATGGAGACATGCGGATATAGTAAATCTGAATGCATACAAAGAGAATCATGTTACTCTAACTGTCATCCACTAGCATAAACCCATGAACTCAAATAGTAGAGAAAGCAAAACATATAGATATACACGGATGTGCAGATCATCTAGATATAAAGATCACTATGCACATCTAGTTGTCAAGTTCATGCATCTGAGGACGCACAAATGGAGAGAACAGGCTAAATGCTATTGGCAGGGCAAAATAGCATAAAACAGAGCCACACAACGCTTTCCAAGAACTTACATGATCAAATTCGCTCAGATTTATATTCAGAGATAAATATGGTTTGAGGTGTATATAATTCACAAACTTTATTATAAAGGCACTTGTTAACAACCAAAAGACAACCACTGCCTTTAGTTTTCATTTCTATAAGCTAATGACAGCAGGACAAGAGTCCAAAAATATAGAAATTCGTTAGGCTAATAACAAAGAACATGTTAATTAGAGATAGTGTGTAATAGAAGGCAACAAAGTATTAAGCTAACACTGTGACTACGTTTCTCAAAAAATCAAATAGAAAAATACTACCAACGGCTTCTGTAGTTGATTTGTTAGCAAGATGAGCACACGCACCAACCAGAAAAAATCAAATAGCGAAGGAAGCTGCTCACGGAGGAAGGGGCAGTGCCGGTGAAGCTACTAGTCGAGGGAGGAAGTGTCTGCCAATTGGGGCAGTCCTAAATCCAGTCGCCCCTGCCGGAATCACAGGTCTCCGTCACCCTCACCTCGCCGCGGGTGTCCATCATCAATTCGTCACCATTCCCCGGCGCTTCGCCCCGGACCAATCACCCCCGCCAACTTCCCCGCCTTCCGACCGAAGGCGTGGGCGAGTGCAGCAGGTGGATTCGGCGTGGCGTGGAAGAGGCGCCTGGCTCGCAGTTGACGTAGAAAGACGTGGGCGAGGTGTTGAAAAAACCAAGACTACATGTAGTTGGAGACGTGGTTAATAAAAGAGTCTGCAATTACATGTATTTGGAGACGGGGCTTAACAAGAGGAGTCTGCTATGACTTATTTACTTGCAGACACGGATTTTTAAAAAGTGTCTGTAATGATAGAACTTATGTTACAAACGCTGGTTAACAAACAGAGTCTGTAATAGTCCATCTAATTGGAGACGTTGTTTTATAAGAAGAGTCTGCAATACCCAGCCCTGTTATAGGAGACTCACTTACTTAAAACATGTCTAGAAGTTCACTACATAGGAGACGTGTTTTAGTTAGTACCACCTAGGGCAAGGACATTGCAGACTCGTCCAGTTTGAACGTATCCCTAACGTATAGTTGCAGACGTTGTTTAATTACGTGTCTCTAAATATGGTGTCTTCTTTGATGCTTTCTTACATAGTATTTTTTGACACTCGGTAAAGTGTTCTTTATCGAGTGTATTTATTTTACCGAGTGTTTTTGTATAACACTCGATAAAAACATCATTTGCCAAGTGTCCGATGAAAAACACTCGGCAAAAAAGAAAATACTCGACAAACATCGATTTTCCCGTAATGATTTGAGAAGTAAATTATGGAGATTTGTGGATGTATCATCCTTACTGTATATGCGATATGTGTACATTTGAACTCCACCAGTCCACAACTGACAAATTCGACCTTTGTGGCAGAAAGATGATGTCAGCAATCTGCAACTAATGACAACAAATTCAGTAGCAGAAAACTGATGTGAGCACGTCCGATACTGATATAATCTATACAGTAGCGGACATATTTGCCGCTACTAAAAATCAAATTTCTAGTGACAACGCCACTGTTGTGGATGATTTCACCGCTGCTAAGCAGCCTTATTGCCCGCTACAGTAAATGCTTTTTATAGTAGTGAGATATATCCCTTCTTGTTGGGTCGTCCTCCATGTTAGATTCACCCCTTCGTCTTCTGTGCTTATCTTCGGCATCCATCTTTCTCTGTAAACATTCGTGGTGAGGGAGAGTTAAGGATTAGGTTCAAGAAAAAATACAGTAACGACCTAATACTTGTTCCAACCCAGTAAGAGCAAAATGACAAAATAAAGGTGCATATACGAGATGAACACTTACAAGAAGGTTCCTCTTTGCTATAAACAGAGATTCTGTAAGGGAATACAAAGTAGAATCATCAAGTCTTCCAATAGGGATACCTTGACACTCGCATTTACCATGACCCTGCTGGCAAATGACGAATCAATATCATATAATGGAAATACTGGGAAATGCAACTTACAACTCAGCACAACATTTTGTACCTTGAGTGGGCAATGCTCGATCCGCGTTAGCATCTCCTGCACAAGTTCTTCTATTTCTCTTGCGGCTTCAATGCCAAGCACTAAAACATCAGGCGACACGGAAACAGTCGAATGCATCCCTTCATAAATCTTCCAGTCGGCGGATACAATGACACCAAGACTGACAGTTTTGGGATGGTCGTCGACCGCTCTCTTGATGACACCTTTGGGTCCCTTCATCACCGCCATTGAGGATGCCTTTTTATCCATTATCAGCTCATTCCATATGGTGCGCATCTCTAAAAGTGTTGCATTTGCCTCCTCACAGCTCAAGTCCGCCACTAGGGATTTAGTATTATCAACCAAATTACGGGCTTCACCACGCCCTACATAGAGTATAAACTCCACACTTTCGAGACTGCACAAATGGTTAATGCCCAAAGTATAATCTCCGCCACTCATAATGGATTGAGATTTTAAGTAACTGAACATGACAGTAAGGTTTTCAAGTTTTTTCATAGCTCCAGCTTGAAAAACCACTGGTATACCATTGTATCCAAAATAGAAACGCCTCAGACATCGGAATTGCCCTTCGTCACCACTGATGGTGAACACTCTGCCTTCAACGAAAGATCTATCTGCGACTAGATGAAGAGATACGAGAGCTTGCAGGCATCCAAGTACTAAGATGTCTTCGGGCCCAAATTGCTTGACACAAAGGGTTAACATTTGGAGACTTCCAAGTGATCCGATCCAGTTCGGAACCTTAGATATGAACCCCCCTGAGATGACGAATTTCTGGAGGTTACGTGGAGTTTCACCTAGCGAATCCATGGAGAAGCGGTCGATGTTATTAATAGATAAAGAATGAAGGTGGCGCAGTTCAGCGAGAGCAGAGAGTATACTATCCACATACTCGCTGTAACAACTCATTTGCTGCATGCAGTGACATGTAGGATCATAGAATATTAATGCTTGACATGTATCACAGTAATATAAGAAGCATATGCTCCTAAGATTTTTCAGCTGCCCAAACTTTCGTATAATGTCAACCGACTGCTTGAAGATATCCACAAAATGTAAATCCTCCAATGCTGTCATGCTTCCGATAGTATCCGGGAGCTTAATCAGTTTACCAACCACCAAAACCACCAATCTGCGGAGGTAAGCAATACTGGGTGGCAATTCTCTTACTTTTGAATTGTTTACGTCCAGTGTCTCCAGATACTGTAGTTTCTTAATCTCTTCTGGGAGCTCACAGACTCCAGTTCCACGGAGGCTCAGATATTTCAACTGAAACAAATTCCCAATACCTGCAATGTGATGATCTTCCACTTGCCTGCAGCCTTGCAAGTCCAAAACACGCAGCAAACTGGACTCGAACAATGACGGTAGTTTCACAGTCTTGCTAAACACTGTAACTGATCGAACATGAGACAAATTCAGCTCCGACATCAAGGAAACTTTATCTTCACTGTTAGCTTGCAGAGATAAGCGCCGGACCTTGTTATATGCAAAAGGAGTATCATAACCATCACCAAATACAGAAGCAAAATTCTCTTCTTCAGCTTTTAACACAATGAAATCAAGAACTGTGTCATGGATTTGGCAACTTGTCACCTCACCGTGCATATTTATGTCTCGTGCTTGGATCAAGCTTCTATTAATGAGTTCGTTGAAACACCTCTCCCCTAACTCGTATGGGGTGTTTCCTCATCCTGTTGAATGAAACCCTCTGCTATCCATCTCCTTACCAAACGCAACTTGTCTATAACAGAATCTTCTGGAAATAAACTTAGATACAATAGACAAGTCTTCAGATAGTGAGGAAGGTCAAAGTAGCTAAGTGATAATATTTGCATCATGCTTTTAACATCCGGATTTTTTGCTAGGCCACGGCCAATGGAGCTCAGCACTCGACCCCATTCATCCTCGGTCAGCGCTTTGTTGGCAAGTAAGCCAGATATGGAAACGATAGCCAAAGGTAGACCATCACACTTTTCTAGAATACTATTAGAAACTCTGATGAGGTGTGCAGGGCACTTATCTTCGGAGCCAAATAATCTTTCCATGAACAACCTTTTGGATTCTGCATAAGCAAGTGGTTTTATTTTGTAAATGAAATCATCATCGGAGGAGCAGCATGTTTTAGCTACATGATGCGACCGTGTTGTTGTAATGATTTTACTGTCTTTGCTATTCTTGTAGAGCGCATAATTAATTATTTCCCATGCATCTTTGGTCCATATATCATCAATTACAACATGGTACCTGTCATGTGGTTTAACAAAAATTATTTAACGTTATCATTAAAAATAGTAGCCATTATTAGAAAATATAACCATGGAGCTGACTGCCGTTAAATCAAAGTGTTTCTTGAATACCGGAAGTGAACAAAAAGCAAAACTTAATTACACGATGATTAATTTGTTCATCAAAGAGAAAAACTATATTTTAAAAAGTATATATTTGTTATCAATCCATGTAAAACATAAATAGAGGTGATTTTTCCATGATAATGTCTAGAAAAGAAAGACTGAAAAATATCTGGCAGTTCTTATTGCCAAAATGAAACATTATATATGTAACATCCCGATCCAAAATTTGCTTATGATGCAGCACCTCGCATAGAATGGATCTGCATATGCATAACATCTCTCTTACATTTTTGTTCTTGTTGTGTAAAAGGCTTATAAACTGACCCAAACCTATGTATACATGTAATGCCCCGTGTTCAAAGTGTGCTTACCATCCACACATGGCACCCTCTTATATTTTCGTATATGTTTCATGTAAAAGGGTTAACTTAGTGATGTTTTGGTTGGAACAATGAGAATTATATGTTCACCCTCACCTACCTAAACTTCCAATGTGAGACTAGTACCACAACTCCACTTTATTTATGGTCTTTTGGAAGCCACTACTACAGGTTGCTAATAGACTGAGGTGTTACAGTCATCCCCCTTAAAAGATAATGTTCTCGGCAGGCACCACACCACTAGTACGGAATGTGGATACCCAGATTCTATCATCGATGTTTGGTAATGGGCTGGGATGTTATTACAAAACAACCAAGAGGTGGGACAATCATACAAGAACAAGACAAAAAAAAATAGGCCACCGCGGGCCAAAATCTGAACACCAATGGGCAGGAGTGTTACAATCTGGTACATGATTTTGGTGATATCTTCAATAATCACAACCAATGTAGCTATAAAGTATTTAGAATGATTTAATTGTATACGGAATATGGCCCATTTGCTAACAGCCGTATTGATTGATTCAGACATCTGAACTAAAGTGATTTTCCGTCAACAATCAATTCTTGCAAGAGCCCAAAAATACACTAAACAATAGATTTGGACCATTTCCGAACAGCCAAATATGGCAAAACGTTCCAGTGCATAAATATGGTTCATGACAAGAAATCTTTAATACAAGGAAAAGGAAAAACATTTAATAAATATATAAACATACTTTGAACCAAATTAGAAAAGTTAGATGATCAAGTGAGGTTATTTATCCAATCATGTAAGCTAATAAGCTAATGGTTTTATATGTCATTAAGACAAGAGAATTCAACAATATTAATAATAACATATTTATGGAAATTATAGCAATTCAAACCATACGAGTAAATGTATAGCCCAATGGTCACAGTAGTTATTTCATAGTGTCATCTTTTGCTACGATTCATATTAAATGAATTGATTAGACTTTGCAACCTTACTTTCCATTTTCAATTAGTATAGCACGTAATTCGTTAACAGTATTTTTGTATAGTCCTAATAGGACTTCTAATTGTCACAGACTCACATTTGTAGAAGGTATGACTCAGTACAATAACATACACACGCTCTATATGATTATTATGTGAAGATGAATTGTATATCTATTAATTAAATGCCACAGATAAGTAATGATTATAATGTGAAGATGAATTGTATATCTCTAGCATTGGTGAGAACGTTCAGAAGAACTGTGTTGCTTTTGTAAGGTTGTTGAACAAAGAAAGGTAATAAAACATTAGATTTGTTTGATGAGTCCCTATATATACATTAGCCTGTCAATACATAGTGGATTGACTGAGAACAGGATTTTGAGAAGAGGGGAGAGAAAAACTAAGGAGTCTTCAATAATTGTGTGATAAGTGCATTATAGTGGCATTGTACTTCATTCAAAATCGAACATGTTATGACCCTCCTCTAGTCAGCACCTCTCCTCCACCTCCTCGAGCGAACGAGCCATTGTTGGCTTCCCCCTCCCTAAACTATGCACAACCTCCCTAATCTCAGGTGAGTGATGTTCCGTTTTCCACCACTTTGGGTGCAAGATAGGGATGTGTCGGTGAATTTCAATAGGTGAGTCATGTTCCATTTTCCCTGATCTCAATGGTATCCATTTGCTGTACATGTTCAAATGCTAGGGATGAATCGGTGAATAGTTAAAATGTTACCATGTATTAACAAATGAAAAAAAATCAATACTATTGAAAATAGATAAAATAACCTAGGGATCAATATATTAATGCATATATGGAGGACTGGAAGCATCTTCTAGTGTTTGAGAGAGAATCAAGAGATTCATCCGCTCCCCACATTACTTGTCTCTCATAGTGATGCAAGCATGCCCAAGTTTTGACAACACCCCCCCCCCCCCCACCCTCCCATCTTCTATCTCCTATGTTTAGGGTAGCCAGAGAGGAGTGATTCCATGTTATTGCTCTTTATCGATAGCTGGATCTAGACTGGTTTGATGTTGGTCACTACAACAAAACAACACTACATTGGCATTTGTAAAATTAGCCTAGCGGCGGTAAAGAAATGCATCCACCTCTATAGTGTTTAGGCATTTTAAAGGTGGTTCATAAGCTGATCCGTCGTTAGAAAAAATAGTTAGCTGTGACTTATTACATGGACTGCGCCAGCCCCTGAAGCGGTTTGATGCAAAATGGAAAAAAGAAGAAAAACAATCCAGACCACCCGGCCCAAGAAGTCATAACTCAATATATATAGAATAGCAAGAGCAAACCCTATTTAGACTCTCTCTCTCTCTCTCTCTCTCTCTCTCTCTCTCTCTCTCTCTCTCTCTCTCTCCAGCACCATCAACCGGCGGCGCGGTGACCTCCTCCCATGACGGCCCCTCCCATGACGGGTGGTGGACACGGCCTCCTCCATCGGCATCTCCCTCCCCCGGCGCCCTCCACCAGTGGCCTCCTCCCCCGATGGCCCCTCCCCTGACACGCGATGGTGATGGCCTCCCGCATCAACGGCCTCCTCCACTGGCGGCTCCCTCCCTGGTGGCATGCCCTCACCCATCACGCGGCGGCTCCCTCGTCTAGCGCCCTCCATCAGTGGGCTCCTCCCTTGATGGCCCATCCACCAATGCATTGTGGATCTCTCCCTTGGCGGTGGCCCCTCCCTCGGCATGGATCTAGCAGCCTCTCCCACCTCCTGCTACTGGCGCTGTGCCACGGGGAGCCCCTGCATAGCCAAACACGTACAAGACTTTCCAGGCTCAAGACAATCTCAGAGGTCGCTCCATATTCCATTGTGTACTACTCCCTCCGGATTTAAATTATTGATGCAGTTGATTTTTTTATCTATATTTACTATTCATCTTATTCAAAATATTCATTCAAAAACCTGGGAAAAATGTTTCTCCCTCCCATTCCTCCCATGAGATTCACTTGAAAACCTAGGAAAAATGTTATAGTCCCTAAAATTCATAACATGACCGGGAGATCGTATGATATGAACCACGATTAGATTTAGGGAAATTAGTCTGGAACACACTAACAAAACGTGGCTTTGTCCAGAATATATCAACCAAATTGAATTTAGCTGATACATACTACGATTCTAAAAAAAATCGACTGAGACATATTATGACATTTTACTATTATTTTCAATTTTTCTATCTTAATATATAAAATATGTTAGAATTTGAAACTTCGCACAAATATACACGGTCGTATTCTCTATAAATAAAAAAAGAGAGCTAGAATTTTTTGACTATTTTATTGCTTACTCATCATTTTAATATTAATTTATCAAGCAAACCATCTGAACAATAGAAAATAAATCTAGCTCTAATATATAATGATAGAGAATGCAACAACTTATATTTGTGCAAAGTTTCAATTTCTAACATATTTTATATATTAAGATAAAAAAGTTAAAAATAAAAGTTAAATGGTGTCTCATACGGATTTTCCTAGAATCGTAGTGTGTATCAGCTAAATTCGATTTGTTTGATATGTTCAGCATAAAACCATATTTTGTTGATGTTTTCCAGACAAATGTGTCCCTTAGATCTATGCAAACACCAACACCATCTACTATACATAAAATAAGATATTAAACATTTTCTTTCGTGTTAGTGATTCTTACTCTGATTGTATCATCTCCAAATTAGACAAAATCCAAGCACAAAAACAAACTTTGAACAACCTCTGTACTATACTATCATGTGCCAATATCTTTGCTAAGGTACTGTCACAGAATCAACCATGTTGAGCACTGAATTCTAAGGCCTTGGCTGGCTACGCCCTCGTGCACAGCAGCAGTGCAAATAGTGAGCCAGTTGTTCTCCACTATAAGTTGAAAATCAGCTCCCCATACTCGCGGATTATTGACATAGTGATACATGTTGTGCACGACGGCTATTGCCAGAGCTAAAACTAGCGCCGGCAAAGAAGGGAAAGCAGTTGTCTTCACCGTCGCGAAGCAGGAAGGCCAGCGTAATCTCGCGGATGAGCAGCAGTCTTCCGCCTTGTAAACCCCCTCTCGCCGCTGCTTGTCATCGTGTTTGCTCTTGTTGAAGATGTCGTACATGCCGTCGCCTCTAGTCTTCCTCGCTGGTGGCTGGTGCCGCCGAGTAGGAAGTCGTTTCTAGATCTTCTCCCTGTTTTTCTTCCGCGACGAAGGACAACGACTAATCAGATCGATCTGAATTGCCAGCTGGTGATGGTTTGGGTTTTGGGTCGGGCCTGGGCTATGCCGGCCAGGGATTACGGGAAAAAAGATTATTAGTATGACCAGCTGCTTTGGGATTCGTGCTGCCTTTTAGAGAGCTCCACCGGAGCATTTCTCTAGGGTTATATCGTGAAAAATAAAAGTAAATTTTTTAATTAACAGTGTGATTAAGAAGCTACCCTCAAACTACTAGACATATTTTTTGAGAAATTACTTGCTAGTATTTCTGATAATAAAACTCCTCTAAAAATATATGGTGAAAAAAATCTCGACAAGTTCTTTCACCACTCACCTAATGGCACACGTCTAACATAAAGGACTCATATCAATGGCGCGTGAACGGATAAAAGAGCCTCACTGCACACCTAACGCCACTCATCGCTGAATAGGTATGCCAGTAGGGTACAAGAACCATAGATCAACAATTTCATCTGAAATAGAAATTCCAATGGCTGTTCAGATAGTCGAATTATAAATTAACCTTCAGTGGAAGTATGGGGATGAAAATGGCTATGACTCCATTCCATAACCAAAAAGATATTACGCCTATCTTATAGTTTCTTCAGAATAGAACAGTCCCAAGCCGAACTCTTGAATGGACATATTAATTCATGTAACTGGAGTACAATTTTGTGCAGTGCATACCTTTTGTCCATCAGAGAATCATTGATTTTGCTGATAAGTAGATGTATATCCCAGTCTTGTATGTTAGGATGAGATTCCTTGTTTACTTGATACAGAATGTTACGTAGAACATTGGACAGGTCAGGATTCCGTGACACTGAGACGAAAGCCTTGGACTCAAAGTTTCCTTTGAGCTTCTGATATACTTGGTTTGCAAGAGTCGTCTTGCCTAAGCCCCCTGATCCAACAATGGAAAGAACCTTTGGCATCTGCGATGGAAATCCATTCTTCTTTGTCATCATCACTTCGATCACTTCATTCGTGGGCCTCTCCAAACCCACAAGCTTTGAAACATTCTCAAATACAGCAAGAGCTCTCCGATCTACATAGGCGTTGCTTGTCTTGGATATGATCTCCCGTGTCTTGTATCTTGCATTTCTTTCACCAACCTCTTTGATTTGGATCTTTAGATCATCAATTGCCTTGGCAATCCGACGGCGAGTCTTGGTTTTGCTCACGAAGTTGTTGAATTTGTCAATGAGGCCTTCTGGATTAGTAGATCTGTCATCAACACGAAGCCTGAATTCATCAAAGCTGTCCTCCATGTCATAGGATAGCTCCCGCACCTCCTTCATCCAAACTTTATCCTGCACATCTGGATCCTCCTCCTCCGACATCTTGAGAAGAAATGCATGCATGGCTGGAAGCTCTTCAGTGAGTGAATTGATCTCACCACGCACACCCTTGAACTGCTTGTAGTCTTCAACCAGCGCAGCAGCGAGCTTCTTGAGCAGGGGCGTCAACGCTCCTGTCGCCGCGCTTACTACAAGATCTGCCATGGCGCCTTATAGCGGCACTGAACTCTTGCTGGTTTCCTGTGTTAGGATTGGTGCTTGGATGTAATGGACGCTGTAACAGTATATGTAGGTTATTGAATAGCTCGTTCGCTCTCCCTGGATCTGCTTTGAAGATGGACCATTTTGACAAGCAACAAATTAAACAAATCAATATTTAAATTGAAATGATGAGAGTTAGTTCCCCAGAAAAAAAAAACCTTTTTTGCTTTCAATATAAAACAGGACGGAATGGTCTTTGGTCTAAAAAATTTTCTAATTGACTGGGACTCTCGCCCTACCAAGTCCCACCACGTCACTCTAGCTAACATAGCAATTTAATTGTACTCAACTCAAATTCCATCTCCTACTCAACTCAAGTTGCAACAGTTAGGTTTGAGCTGTCATGCTTGTGGGTGTAGCTGTGTTGCGCTTCTCAGATGTAGTTACTATAGTTGACCAGTGCGACATTATTATATATTCCAGTAATTTGTAGGCCTTTTATCTATAGGCATTTATTTTCCTATAGGCATTCAGAAAATGTATATTTGTCTTTAGAAGATCATACCGGCTGACTTTGCCTTCTGGACACTGTGAAAAATACAGTACACTATAACGAGACATCACCTCTATGGATACACACAACATTTCTCGAACAAAGATGTAAGTTCATGTGCATCAACTAAATTTACTGGTGAGTTTGTTTCAAATGTATAGTTTCTATGGTTTTGAGAATAAATTGGTACCTAATAAATTAATTATTATTAAAATCATAGAGATGATGATGAGATAGTCAGAGAGATTATTAAAGGTGTGATAGGCCAGCAAGGACGTCCAAGGCCAAGATAGAGGCTCAAATAATATCAACTTCCGGTCTGATTCAGAGTTTGGGAGCAGAGCACACTAAAACGGACTCCTAGAACGCATAAGGAGTTGGATTGGGACGTTCTACATATACCTGGAAAGATAACAAGACGACTTTTCAATGCATCTAGCCTCATGTAAATATTCATCCGGAGTCATCGAAAATCATAAATACAAGTCGGTATCCAAAATCTGTTCTGGTGTTGTGACAACATTTTCGGTCGTTGGGCCATGTATCGAATTGAGCCCACTTAGTGTTGCATCCACTGGGTCATGCATGACCCTAGGATCCTTATATATAATCATCAAATTTTTATTAGGGTTTGGGTTTTGCGTAGATTATTCTGTTAAAAATAGTTTTGCCATTTTATCGGTTTATGAGACTCTAACTTGTAAGATTCATCATATCCTTGTAAAATTTGTTGTATTCTTCTTTATTTTTGCTTATGTTCTTGATTTTCAAGCAAGGTTAAGTCTTCTTGGCGAGATCAACCGTGCAACATCGGTTATAACTAGAGGAGACATTGTGATGTAATTGTGGGGTTTAAAACATGTCATTCCAAAGTCTGCGCCTTCATCAAGATTATTAGAACCATTCAGAAGATCCGGAACCCTTTTCCACATCACACCACGTCAAATAAAAAATCATTTTAATGGTCAAAAGATGGAACTGCCGCTACCTTATCATCTTCATCCTCACATGTGTTTTCCTCCTCGCCGATGACGGACATGCTCTAGATGCAGCTCACCCTACAACACCAGATCTAGACCCCGACGAGTGTGTCAAGGATCCATGATGAGGAGGGAGGTGAAGGCGGTGGGGTCATAGGACTGAGAGAGTCAATTGCGGTGGGGAAGCGGGAGCCGAGGCCAGCAGAAAGGGTAGGAAGGGTGACTTCTGGGTTGTCGACTTTTCGAGGCAATGAACTAGAGAATTTGTGTTATTTAAAATATATTCTCTTTCCTTATCAAAATAAAATAATTAAAATAACAAAGACAATATCTTTTAAACAAAATCCTATTTGTCATAGTGTATACGAGACAAAGTCAGCCATGCGGTATCCTATAGACAAATACAGAAAGTCCTGTAAACAGAAGTCCCTTAATTGTACTCATCTCAAGTTCCATTTCCTACTTAATAATTAACTAAAGTTGCAACAATTAGGTTTGAGCTGTCATGCATGTGGGTGTGAGCTGTGTTGCGTTTCTTGGATTCGGTTACTAGAGTTGACCTGTGGCACGTCAATATATACTCGTTTGGAACCTTGTCAGGTATAAACTATCAATAATGATCTAACAGTTGATTTCCTACAGTTTATTTGATGACCAACGAACATAATTATGATTTTATATAACAAAATGACATATTAGTAGAGTATTGTTTGGTAAAATTCTTGCTCTCACTGAATGAAATACCTCTACTAATTTCAAACATAGCAATTTGCATCAAAGTTCTTCAATTCCACGGCCCATGTTCGGTTGTTTCCTAGGTCTTTGAGTTCGTCCTAAATAACTCATCTCGTACGCCAGTTTAGACGTGTTCTGGCATGTTGCTCCAGCTAGTCAGAATTCCTAGTAGCTTAATTTATTGACCCAAACCCTCTCGAAGAGGCACGGAGATGATAGCAAATGTTTCTTAGAAAAATAGTGCTAATAATATATGAGGACGGAGACCGTGGTCAGGCGTGTTCGTTCATCTCAACCCACTACTCCCTCTATTTTTAAATTGTTGTTATTATTGAATTTTTTTCAACTTTGATCATTTGTCTTATTTAAAATATTATTTTAAATATGCAAAATTTTAAGTTATGTTTTAATTTTATTTGATAATAAAATAAACTATAACAATATATATGATATTACTTAAATTTCCTTTGAATAAGATGAATGGTTAAACTTAACTAAAAAAGTCAATGATGACAACAATTTAAGAACGCCGGACGATTTGCACAGTGATCCTGTGCGACCCAGACCTAGATGGCTGTCACGTGGAGATCCGATGGGAGTAGGAGGTGGGCTCGTATGGCATTGCTCCCTGGTACAACTATCAGCTCGGCTCCAAATAATACATGATGAGCTGGCCGAGCGAGCCGAAAAATACCAAAGGAAATGAAAAATAAACACCGCACCCAGATATTTCTTCTACTATGGGCCAGCGCTTCCATTGCTGCGGTCGAGCCTTCCTCTGCAGGTTGTGGTGCAGGACGTGGCTGCCCACCCTCGCAAGCTGGTTATGATGTTTCATATAGTCATATGAAATTTGTGTGGTCATCGTCATAGTGAATGCATTAAGGCAGCCGACTGATCTTTGTGTTTATATTGAATCCAAATGCGATTATTTTGATTGTAAGTTGAAGGCTTTGGATTGCTGGGCGCACTCTGCATATACTTGCAAAGAAAATTTCTTAGGTTCATGTATGTGTTTCTATCTGATTCAAAGCGCCATGAGTTATTGGTCAACCTGTTATATCTTGAGTTATTGACCAATCCTACAACAAAATGCTTGCAAATCTCACAATTGAACACCTAGACAAAGAATGGCAAAACCAACCGCTTCGAGTTTTGAGGAGGCGATTTGCGAGGCGACTCTCATTCTGACTGCGACCACGATCCCTTGCTAGATCTGTCTCCCCGACGAGGTCTACTGCTACACCGTTGACCATTCTGGTGATGGCATCCACGCCCCGACACCTATGCTTATAGTTGTCGGCCACCTGCAAATGGTAGTTAGCCGCTCCGGCGCCCCCGACCAGCCATTGTAGTTTGCCCCTTAGGTATTTAAGTGCCGCTTAGGCCTAGAGCTGGGATCGTGTGTGTGTGTACAGTGATCTGTGCACTTGTTTTTCCTGCTGATCGATCTCGTTGTCATGTCGCGGGATGGAGGTAGCATTGGAGGGGAAAGGGATCTTAACCCAAACCCTAGTGTTGCCTATCTTTTTCAGAACCTGACTGCAGAGAAGGAGGCAGTACTGGAATTTAGTGATGATAATGAGGAGGAAACCGCATAGGGGATGGATGGGCACTGGTGGGCAAGGTGCTTTCGTCGATGACCCTTAGTGTCCACACCATCGCTGGGGCCATGACGCTGGCTTGGGGCAATCCGGTTGGCCTGAAATTCAGATCAATTGGGGAGAGGGAGGCCAATATGTTTGTGGCTGACTTTGGTACTATGGGAGATAGAGAGAGATCTTTGGCAGGATCAAGGTGGATCATTGGCCAATATTCGGTGCTGCTGAAGATGTATGATGGAAAGGTGAGTGCGGATGAAGATTCCTTTGATAAAATGGAAATTTGGGCACGCATTCTAAACCTCCCATTGGGATGGATGAATGATATGAAGGGAAGGAAAGCGATGGAACTGCTAGGGGAGGTGATCAAGATGGACGTTGATGGAGATGGAAAAGCTAGTGGTGTGTTCCTATGAGCCAGGATGATCATTGATGTGATGAAACCGATTTGTCGAGGTATTCTCCTTCGTCTGAGAAATACTGAAGACCCCAAGCGGTTTGTAGCACAATATGAGAAGTTTCCTTTCGTTTGCTTGTCATGTGGCCTGATGGGACATTCAGAGATAGAATGCCCCACACCGAAGCATAGAGTAGAGGGGGGGGGGGAGCTGCCTTATCAAACTGACGCACCTATTCATGCACCGGACGATAGGCGTAAAAGGATTGAAAGATTTGCGGCTGTTGTGGCACACACTTTTGGTGGTGGATTGTAGCAGATACCCGGTGAAAGTGCATCTAGGCCCCCATGTGGGTTTTGGTTGATTAATGATGAACAATTGAAGGACTAATTATATTTGCTAAGTGAATGAGCAGGGTGATTACTTCATGCATCAAAGATGACCCCTCAAAATGAAAAGGAAAAAGAAAGAAGGCAACCGGTGACTCTTAGTTTTAACTCTTACTTTTTGAGTCATAGGTGTGTCAACTATCAAGAGGGACACAAGAAAGAAAGTGGTCAAATTAACCAAGTGCTATTAACTCTTAACATCACATTGCATTCCCAAAGCCTAAAATTTCTTCCCCTCACTCTGGAACCCGGACTAGGCCGGATTTAGCCGGCATGGGCAAAAAATGAACCAGTTTTGGTTCTGGAGTCGACTCAGCCAGACTAAGACGCCAATTTCCGGACTAAAACGGGAATCAGGCCTGGCCGGACTAAGATGGCTCAGGGTCAAACCTGAAAGTGTTGTCTCTGGTCTTGGGCTTATCCAGACTAGGCCGGCTAGATCTGGACGAGGCCGGGTAAAAGACCAAGCCGGACTAAGCAGGCTACGGCCGGACTAAGACGCGAATTGACCATTCCAGAAAGTGCTTTCTTCGGGGAGGTGCTTGATCCGGACTAACCTGGGTTCTTTTGGACTAGTCCGGGTCACTAACACTTAGCCGTTTTTTTAGGGTCGGTTGAGCGTCCGTGTTGTTTTTGAACTCCAGGGACGGACTAGTCCGGCCCCCAATACCGGACTAAGCCGGGTGTTAGATCCCCAACGACTCTTTTCTCCTCCCCTACTATAAATATACCCCTTCGCCCCCAAACTTTGGTTGGCCACTTCATAGAGCTGAAAAACACATCTAAGCACTCAAGAGCTTCTCCAACTCTCCCCCAAGCTTGCTACTCCGATTCTTAAGGGATTGAGAGGAGATTTGTGAGGATTTGAGTGAGCCACCTCATATTGCATTGGAGCACTTCGGTTTCTCTTCACCATTGGTATTTCCTGTGTTTGTTACTCTTAGGGATTCATCCCCTAAATGGTTAGGCGTCACTCAGGGCTCCCAAGCTTGTGGTTGAAGACTTGGGAAGTTTGTATTGCTCTCCTTGCAAAGGATTGATAGTGAAACCGAGCTTGACCTTTGTGGTTGCTTGGAAGAGGTTCTAGGGTTGAGAGCAACCCGGTCCTTTGTGGACTCCTCAACAAAGACGTAGATTCCTTTGTGGGACTGAACTTCGGTGAACAAATCATTGTGTCTTATGCGCTTGTTCTTGTTCTCATTGTTCATATTCACTATTTATGCTATATTATTGTGTCTCGCTTTAATTACTTGTGTAGCTTGTTCACTAGCTTTCTTGTAGTGTTTTAAGCTTCCTAGTACTTGATATTACTTGTCTCTAGCTCCTGGTTTATTTGTTGTTCCATTAATATTGATCTAGAGCTTGTTCTACAATCTGTCGTGTGCAGAATCCGGACTTAAATGCTAACACTAGCGGACTAAGACGCTATCCCGGACTAAGATGCCAACACTAGCGGCTTAGTCCGGCTTCTGTCAGAACTAATTGTTTAAATAAGTAGTTTTAGGAGTATTTGCCTATTCACCCCCTCCCCCCTCTAGGCAACTTTCAATTGGTATCAGAGCAGGTATCTCCTACAGGGCCTCACTACTTGGAGATCCAAGATGACGAACTCGGGGGGAAATCCAAAAACAATTCTAGAAACCGTTAAAGATGACAACAACAACAAGAATCCGAAGGTTCACAATAATGGTAGCAAAAGCAAGAGCAACAAGAGTGGCAAGAGCTCAAAGCCAAGAGAAAGCACTACCAATGTTGATGACGACTCAAGTGATGGATGTGCTTCCTTTACCAAAACCAAGAAGAAGAAAAAGGAAGATAAGAAATTACATGCTATTCACTTTGATTACAATCGTTTAAATCCTAACTCCAACTTCATGGCCATCCACATGGGTAAGCCGCCTCATTTCAATGGGACGCACTATACCAAGTGGAGGCACAACATGAAGTTACATTTAATATCGGTGCATCCGAGTCTTTGGAAAATTGTAACCACAGGTATTGAGCTACCGGATAGTGATGATGATGAAGAACTCTCAACGGAGCAACAACATGACATTCATCACAATGCTCAAGCAACCTCTATCATTCTCTCATCCTTGAACCAAGAGCAATTTGGCAAGGTTGATGGTTTAGAGGTTGCTAAGGAAATTTGGGATACACTCAAGATGGCCCATGAAGGTAAAAAGACCATAAAAGCGGCCAAGATTGAGTTGATTGAAAGAGAGTTGGGATGGTTTCTGATATGGATAAGAGTTCCCAATCTTTCGAAAGGTTTTGGATACGTCGATTTGGTCGGAGGTGACACACAAATCAATCCGGCTTCAGAACAGCATGTTCTAAACCCCGCAATTGCAGCACGACGTCTCCTCTGGTTATCAACCGTCATAAAACGATTGACCTTTCCGAGAAGGCTAATCCCTGCCTGCGAATCAAGAACACAAGTAAGAATAAAGAAGAATATAACACAATTGCAGATGTATTATGAATCTCACAAAGTTGGGGTCTCACAAACCGTGTTGACGGCGAAACTGTTATGAACAGAATAATCTAAGCAAAACCCGAACCTTAATGGTGCGGTGGCGGCTGTATATGAAGACCCTAGGGTCGTGCAAGACCCTCTGGACGCGTTCCTAATTGGGCTCAACTAGATATAAAGCCTGAAGGCCAAAAACAGGCGATGCAGCACCGAAATAGATTCTGGACCCTCTCTTGTTTCGACGATTTCTGATGACTCCGGATGAATTTTGACATGAGACCGGCGGCATTGGAAAGGTCTTCTTCTTATCTTTCCATGCATTTATAGAACGTCCGAATCCGAGTCTGTATGCGTCCTGGACATCCGTTTTAATGCAGACTGGTCCTGAGCCCTGAAAGAGACTCGAAGTCAGTTTTGGTTGGGCCTCCACCTTGGCTTCCACGTACTTGCTGGTCCTCCACGTCTTCAAGTCCTTCTCCTATCATCTCCTGGTCCTCTCCATGGTTCCTAATTACAATATAATCATTAGGTAGCAAACCATTCTCAAAAGTGACATATGATGAAGAACGTAGGAACGAGCTCACCTCTAAATTTAGTCATCGTGCATAAGCTCTAGTCATTGGACCTTGTAAGTCCAGAATTAGAGGAGTGTTGCATGTATCCTTAGGAGTGATGTCCTCATTAGTTTATAATTGAGGACAATGAAAGTCCTCAAGCAATGTACAACCGCCTCAAGGTCAGGGTGAACAAAGTTAGATCCTATAGAAGCAAAGCTTGGACCGATCATGAAGTGTGCAAAAGGATGCTTGGAGCTTTTACAGTGAGGAATCCTACAATTTTCACTTTGATATGTGAGCATCCATTGTTTGACAAGATGACTCCCGATGAAGTTCTTGGAAGATTCATCAATCAAGAAATGATGGAGAGAGAAGTCGAATATGTGAAGAATCTTGCTAGAAGTGCGACCATGTTGAAAAACAATAAGATAGCACTCAAAGCAAGCAAAGAGAAGAAACTTGAAGAAAGCTCAAGTGAAGAAGAAAATAAAAGCTCAAGTTCTGATAGTGATGATGAAGACATAGCTATCTTCATGAAAAGATTCAAGAAGTTCATGAGGAAAGAACGTCATGGAGATAAGAAGGGAAAGTCAAAATCATGAACCAAGAGGAATTGGTACAAGTGTGGCAAGCCTGGACATTTCATTGCAAATTGTACAAATGAGAGAAAAGGAGAAATGGATGACAACAAAGATAGAAGAAATAACAAAAAAAATATTCCGGTGAAGCACACATTGGAAAAACATGGGACTCCTATGATGAGGATTCTGATGATGATAATGGTCATGTAGCGACCATGGCCGTTCACAAGACCTCATCAAGCAAGACCCTCTTCTCCAACATCAACAAAGAGAAAGAATTCAACCATAAATGCTTCATGGTAAAAGAGAGCAAACGCAAGGTATCATCACAACCTTGCCCTTCTCCCAAATACATCTCAAGTGATGATGAAAGTGATGATGATAGCGACAATGAATTTGAACCCTTACTTAAAGGGTCAAGTAAAAATGCTCTCTATAAGATTAAAAAGCTAGTGGAGGAATTGGAAGAAAGAGATGAGATTCTTGAGAAACGAGAAGACTTGCTCATCCTTGAAAAGGAGAGAAACCTTGAGCTTGAGAATCTCTTAAAACTTGAGCAAAATAAGAACGTGGTGTTGGACCAAGAACTTGCCAAGAGCAAGGAGACTATTACTAGTCTTAAGGACTCAAATGTTGCTCTTCAAGGCGAACATGTTGTCTTGAAAAAGGAACATGAGGAAATTAAAGTGCAATTTGATGTCCTTTGGTATACTAAACCCTCTTCTTCCTCAAGTGAACCTCATTCCTTCGAAGCCTCCACAAGTCAAGGATGTGCTAGGTGCTATAATGTTGATGTTGATGCTTGTGCCACTAATGTCAAATTGGTTAAAGATTTGAAAAAGAAAGTTGAAGGTCTAACAAGCCAAGCACAGCCAAAGAAGAAATCAAGTGATGAGGAAAAAGTTGAGTAAGCTAGAGGTGTATACACAAACACAAGACGTCCTCACATCATGGATGGCATTGGTTTCAAGCATGGTGCCAAACACAATGCTAGAGAGGTGAAAAATGGAAAGGAGTTTCTAAAGTTCACCAAAGGAGGCACATACTCAAAGAAGCAAGAAGAGCCCAAAGCCACTAATGATTTCTCTTATGATTACAATGCTAATGCTTCTAGAGTGAATTCCATACTTTTTCATGATTTTGATGCCTCTTATATGCTAATGAGAAACAAGTGTGGAAATGTTTTTGCCAAATATGTTGGGCCATGCAACAAGCGTCCTAAGCCTTGTGTATGGGTGCCCAAGGAACTTGTTACTAATGTGAAAGGACCCAAGAAAAATTGAGTACCTAAAACCAAGGCTTATTGTGTTGTAGAACTACTCCT
Organism: Eleusine coracana subsp. coracana; assembly: GCA_032690845.1. Classification (NCBI taxonomy): domain Eukaryota; kingdom Viridiplantae; phylum Streptophyta; class Magnoliopsida; order Poales; family Poaceae; genus Eleusine; species Eleusine coracana. Next base: position 31,808 of record MU847679.1, read on the forward strand.
CCGGTGGATCAAGTTGGGTGATTGATAGTGGATGCACAAATCATATGACCGGAGACAAGAGTATGTTCAACACATTTTAAGAAAGTGACTCAAATTCGTGGATCACTTTTGGTGACAATAGCAAAGGAAAAGTCTTGGAAAATGGTAACATTTCTATTTCTCCCGAGCACTCTCTTTCTAAGGTTTTGCTTGTTGATAGTGTTGACTTCAATTTGTTGTCCATCTCACAACTTTGTGGGATGGGTTACAATTGTTTGTTCAACGATGAGGGTATGACTGTATCTAAGAGAAGTGATGGCTCACTCACTTTTAAAGGTGTGTTAAAAGGGAAGCTTTATGTTGTGGATTTTTTCTCGAATGAAGCGGAACTTGACACATGCTTGATAATGAAAGCTAATATGGGTTGGCTGTGGCATCGAAGGCTTGCCCATGTTGGTATGAGAAATCTTCACAAGCTCCAAAAAGGGGGTCACATCCTAGGACTAACCGATATTGTCTTTGAGAAAGATAGACCTTGTGGAGCATGTCAAGTCGGAAAGCAAGTTGGAGCTCCACATCCCGCCAAGAATGTGATGACTACAAAAGGCCATTGGAATTACTTCACATGGATTTATTTGGTCCAATTGCCTACATAAGTATTGGCGGTAACAAATTTGGTTTAGTAATTGTTGATGATTTTACTCGTTTCACTTGAGTATTCTTTTTGCATGAAAAAAGTGAAACACAAGGAGTACTAAAGAAATTCTTGAGAAGTGCTCAAAATGAATTTGGGTTGAAAGTCAAGAGGATAAGAAGTGACAATGGGACAGAATTCAAGAACACTCAAGTAGAAGAGTTTTTTGAAGAAGAAGGAATCAAGCATGAATTTTCAGCACTCTACACTCCACAATCAAATGGGATGGCTGAAAGAAAGAACCACACACTTATTGAGATGGCAAGAACAATGCTTGATAAATACAAAACCTCCGAGCGCTTTTGGGCCGAAGCCATCAACACAACCGTTCATGCCACAAACTGACTCTATCTCCACTGAATCCTCAAGAAAACATCATATGAGCTCCTTACTGGTAACAAACCCAATGTCTCTTATTTTTGTGTCTTTGGGAGCAAATGTTTTGCACTTAACAAAAGGGCTAGATCATCAAAATTTGCCCCTAAAGCTTATGAATGCATCTTTCTTGGCTATGACCTAAATTCGCGCGCTTACCATGTTTTCAACAAGGACTCCGGTTGTGTTGAAATCATGAGTGACGTGCAATTTGATGAAACTAATGGCTCTCGAGTGGATCAAGTTGATCTTGATGTGCTAGATGATGATGAGGCTCCATGTGATGCATTGGGAAGAATGGCCATAGGTGATGTTCGACCACGTGATCCAAGTGATGATCGAGTTGATCCATCATCAAATCAAGCTTCTCCATCCACACATGATGTAGATCAAGATCAAAGTGATGGCAATGATCAAGGGGGAGAAGATGAAGAGAGTGGAAATAATACAAGACCACAAGTTGCACATCCAAGAGTACATCAAAGTGTGCAACGAGATCACCCCGTGGACAACATTCTTGGTGATATTGAAAAGGGGGTAACAACTAGATCACGTGTCGCTATATTTTGTGAACATTACTCTTTTGTGTCTTCTTTTGAGCCATTTAAGGTAGAAGATGCACAACCTGATCCAGATTGGGTGTTGGCCATGCAAGAGGAGTTGAACAACTTCGAAAGGAATGAAGTATGGACCTTGGTGGAGAGACCAAAGCAAAATGTTGTGGGCACCAAATGGGTGTTCCGCAATAAACAAGATGAGCATGGTGTGGTGACAAGAAACAAAGCACGACTAGTGGCAAAAGGTTATTCACAAGTCGAAGGTTTGGATTTCGATGAAACTTATGCTCCCGTAGCTAGGCTTGAATCAATTCGAATATTACTTGCCTATGCTACTCACCATGATTTCAAGGTATATCAAATGAATGTGAAAAGTGCCTTCCTCAATGGGCCAATTATGGAGGAAGTGTATGTGGAGCAACTACCCAGTTTTGAAGATGACAAATATCCTAACCATGTATTTAAACTCAAAAAGGCACTCTATGGGCTTAAGCAAGCACCTAGAGCATGGTATGAATGCCTTAAAGATTTTCTCATTAATCATGGTTTTGAAATTGGTTATCTCATATGTAAGCTTTAATTGGTTGTCATCAATCACCAAAAAAGAGAAGATTGAAAGTGCATCTAGGCCCCCGTGTGGGTTTTAGTTGATTAGTGACGAACAATTGAAGAACTAATTATATTTGCTAAGTGAATTAGCAGAGCGAATACTTCATGCATCAAAGATGACCCCTCAATATGAAAAGGAAAAAGAAAGAAGGCAACCGGCGACTCTTAGTTTTAACTGTTACTTTTTGAGTCATAGGTGTGTCGTACTATCAAGAGGGACACAAGAAAGAAAGTGGTGAAATTAACCATGTGCTATTAACTCTTAACATCATATTGCATTTCCAAAGCCTAAAATTTCTTCCCCTCACTCTGGAACACGGACTAGGCCGGATTTAGCCGGACTAGGCCGGCATCGGCCAAAACAGAACCAGTTTTGGTTCTGGAGTCGACTCAGCCAGACTAAGACGCCAATTTTCGGACTAAGATGGGAATCAGGCTAGGCCGGACTAAGACGACATCAGCCGGACTAAGATGGCTCAGGGTCAAACCCGGGAGTGTTGTCTCTGGTCTTGGGCTTATCCAGACTAGGCCGGCTTGTTCCGGATAAGGCCGGGTAAAAGACCAAGCCGGACTAAGCCCGCTATGGCTAGTCTAAGACACGAATTAACCATTCCAGAAAGTGCTTTCTTCGGGGAGGTGCTTGATCTGGACTAAGCCGGGTTCATCTGGACTAGTCCGGGTCACTAACACTTAGCCGTTTAATAAGGGTCGATTGAGCGTCCGTGTTGTTTTTGAACTCCAGTTCGGCCCCGATACCGGACTAAGCCGGGTGTCAGAACCCCAACGGCTCTTTTCTCCTCCCCTACTATAAATATACCCCTTCGTCCCCAAACTTCAGTTGGCCATTCCATAGAGCTGAAAAACACATCTGAGCACTCAAGTGTAACGGAACCGCCTTACCACGGAGACGGCTCCGTTCTAGGATCTTCCTCGGGTGGCGACACACGTTGTGACGCCCAATAGTACAACATGTGACAGAATAATATAGTTGCAACAAGAATATAGATAGATACAAAGTTTTACATAAATCTGAATTTAAATTACAAACCAGAGTTTTAAAAGTGCGGAAGCAAAATAGGGACATGTCCAACAGAATAAGTAAGATACAATCGGCCTCTCACGATGATACACAATAGTAATAGCCGGTCTGATGTGGACAAGGGTTCCCGATCTTCCGAAAGGTTCTTGGTAAGTTGATTTGGTCGGAGGCGACACACAAATCGATCCGGTTTCAGAATAGCACGTTCTAAACCCCGCAATCGCAGCACGACGTCTCCTCTGGTTATCAACCGTCCAAAAGACGATTGACCTCGCCGAGAAGGCTAATCCCTGCCTGCGAATCAAGAACACAAGCAAGAACAACGAAGAATTTAAATTGCCTGTATATAAAGACAATTGCAAATGTATGATTAAACTCTCGAAGTTGGGGTCTCACAAACCGATGAACGGCGAAACTGTTTATGAACAGAATTGATCTAAGCAAAACCCCAATCCTAATAGTGCGGCGGCGGCTGTATATAAAGACCCTAGGGTCGTGCAAGACCCTCTGGACGCGCCCCGAATTGGGCTCAACTAGATACAAGGCCCAAAGACAAAAAATAAGCGACGCAGCACCGACACAGATTCTGGACTCTCTCTTGTTTTGACGATTCCCGATGACTCCGGATGAATTTTGACATGAGGCCGGCGGCATTGGAAAGGTCTTCTCCTTATCTTTCCGTGCATATGTAGAACGTCGAAATCCGAGTCCGTATGCGTCCTGGGCGACCGTTTTAGTACAGACTGGTCCTGGGCCCCGAAACAGACTCGAAGTCGGTTTTGATTGGGCCTCCACTTTGGCTTCCAAGCCCTTGCTGGCCCTCCACGTTTCCAAATCCTTCTCCCATCATCTCCTGGTCCTCTCCATGGTTTCTAATCATAAAATAATCATTAGGTAGCAAACCATTCTCAAAAGTAACATATAGCGAAGAACGTAGGAACGAGCTCACCTCTAAATTTAGTTGTCGTGCACGAGCTCTAGTCATTGGACCTTGCAAGTCCAGATTTGGAGGAGTGTTGTGTGTATCCATAGGAGTGATGTCCTCATCATCCTCCCCCTCTTGAAGTGGAGTCGTCCTCGACTCAAGCTCATCCTCTTCTCCCAAGTATGGTTTCAAATCTGAAATGTTAAAAATAGGACTAACCCCGAACTCGGGAGGCAACTCAAGTTTGTATGCATTATCATTAATCTTCTCTATTATTTTGAATGGACCATCAGCTCTAGGCATTAGTTTAGACTTTCTCAATTCTGGAAATCTATCCTTCCTTAAGTGTAACCACACTAAATCTCCTACATCAAGCTTTACTTCCTTTCTTCCCTTACTACCAGCAATTTTATACTTTTCATTCATCTTTTCAATGCTAAGTCTAGTGGTCTCATGTATTTGCAAAATAAATTCAGCACGCTCCTTAGCATCAATATGAACTCTCTCATTAATAGGTAGAGGAAGTATATCAAGTGGAGTACGGGGATCAAAACCATACACTACCTTGAATGGACTTACCTTGGTAGTAGAATGTGTTGCCCGATTATAAGCAAACTCAACATGAGGTAAGCATTCTTCCCATTGCTTCAAATTTTTCTTCAAAACAGCTCGCAACATAGTACCCAAAGTGCGGTTCACAACCTCAGTTTGTCCATCAGTTTGTGGATGACAAGTTGTAGAAAATAACAACTTTGTACCCAACTTATTCCAAAGCGTGCGCCAAAAATGACTCAAGAATTTTGCATCACGATCTGAAACAATAGTAGAAGGCATACCATGCAAACGTACAATTTCTTTGAAAAAAAGATCAGCAATATAACTAGCATCATCAGTTTTATGACATGATATAAAGTGTGCCATCTTGGAAAAACGATCCACGACAACAAAAATGTTATCGCTCCCCCTCTTAGTCCTAGGCAGTCCTAAAATAAAGTCCATAGAAATATCCGCCCAAGGAATAGAAGGAACAGGAAGTGGCATGTATAAACCATGTGGATTCAATCGAGACTTAGCTTTTTGACATGTAGTGCAGCGAGCAACAAAACGCTCAACATCTTTCCTCATCCTTGCCCAAAAGAAGTGTGTGGCCAAAATATCCTCTGTCTTCTTAGCACCAAAATGACCCATCAATCCACCTCCATGCGCCTCCTGCAACAACAAAAGACGAACGGAACCAACTGGAATGCATAGGCGGTTAGCTCTAAACAAGAATCCATCATTCAACACAAATTTGTGCCAAGCACGACCTTCTTTACAGTGCAGCAATACATCTTTAAAATCGACATCAGCAACATATTGTTCTTTAATTGCCTCAAGTCCAAAAATTCTACAATCAAGTTGAGACAACAAAGTATATCGCCTCGATAAAGCATCAGCAATCACATTATCCTTCCCTTTCTTATGTTTAATAATATAAGGAAAAGACTCAATAAACTCAACCCATTTAGCATGTCTACGGTTCAAATTGCCTTGAGAACGAATATACTTAAGTGATTCATGATCAGAATGAATAACAAATTCTTTGGGCAACAAATAATGACGCCACGTTTCTAAAGAACGTACAAGTGCATATAGTTCCTTATCATACGTGGAATAATTCAAAACAGGCCCAGTAATTTTCTCACTAAAGTATGCAACAGGTTTACCATCTTGCATCAGAACACCACCAATGCCTATACCACTAGCATCACATTCAAGCTCAAAAGTCTTATCAAAATTGGGTAATTGCAGCAATGGTGCATGTGTAAGTTTGTCCTTCAAAGCATCAAAAGACTCATGATGTACCTTACCAAAATGGAAGTCAATGCCCTTCTTTGTTAACTCATGCAATGGTGCAGCAATGGTGCTGAAATCTTTGACAAAGCGGCGGTAGAAACCTGCAAGACCAAGAAAACTCCTCACCTGTGTGATAGTTTTTGGTACAGGCCAGCTCTTTATGGCTTCAATCTTCGCCTCATCCACCTCAATTCCCTGTGGAGTCACAACATAGCCAAGAAAAGAGACTCGATCCGTGCAAAAGGTGCACTTCTCAAGGTTACCAAATAAACGTGCAACTCGCAAAGCATCAAAAACAGCACGCAAATGAATCATATGATCATCCATGGATTTGCTATAAATCAAGATATCATCAAAGTAAACAACCACAAAATTGCCAATAAAAGGTCTTAAAACCTCATTCATCAAACGCATGAAAGTACTGGGTGCATTAGTTAACCCAAAAGGCATTACTAACCACTCATACAACCCGAATTTGGTTTTGAAAGCTGTTTTCCATTCATCTCCAAGTTTCATTCTAATTTGATGGTAGCCACTACGCAAATCAATTTTAGTGAAAATTATAGCACCACATAACTCATCAAGCATGTCGTCTAGCCTAGGAATAGGATGACGATACCTAATAGTAATGTTATTAATGGCTCTACAATCTACACACATACGCCAAGAACCATCTTTCTTAGGAACCAAAAGTACAGGAACAGCACAAGGATTAAGTGATTGACGAACATACCCACGATCCAAAAGGTCTTGGACTTGTCGTTGTATCTCCTTAGTCTCCTCAGGGTTGGTCCTATAAGCAGCACGGTTTGGTAAAGTAGCACCAGGAATCAAATCAATTTGATGCTCAATCCCTCTCAAAGGTGGCAATCCCGGGGGTATCTCAGCTGGGAAAACATCCTCATACTCCTGCAAAAGGTTAGTGACAGCAGGAGGCAAAGCACTAGAAGCAATATCACCAAGCAAAAACAAGGCTTGTTTGCATATCAAAGCATAGCAAATATGAACGGCCTTGTAATTTAATTGCAGCACCCTTAGAACATGAAGAATCATTAACATTACTTGGTGTAGAAGCAGAATTAACAGGTTGCTGAATTTCAGGGCGTTTATTTTTCAAACTAGCAGCTCGTTCTAAATCAGCTTGTACAATTTCAGCAGGGGTCATTGGTAACAAAGTAATTTTAGTTCCTTTATGCATAAAAGTGTACTTATTACTTTTACCATGGTGTACAGCATCATTATCAAATTCCCAAGGTCTACCCAATAAAAGTGAACAAGCTTGCATGGGTACAACATCACAATCAACAGAATCCACATAGGAACCAATGGAAAAAGGAACTCTGCAAGTTTGTGTTACCTTAGCTTTTCCAGAGTCATTTAACCACTGAATGTAGTATGGATGTGGATGTGGGCGTGTGGTCAAATCAAGCTTCTTAACCACATCAGAACTCACCAAATTGTTGCAGCTTCCTCCATCAATGATGACACGTGCCCGACGGTTCTTGATGACGAAGAAAATCTGGAACAAGTTATGTCACTGCATCATCTCGGGCTGCTGGACTTGTGTGCTAAGCACACGCTGCACAATAATATTCATATAGCCCGTGGTATCTCCGCCTCCAAGGACGAGGTCACCGCTGGTGGCAGCGACATCCTCCTCCTCATCCTCCACATCGGAGGCGCTCATGTAACCGCCATCATCTGTCGCCACATATGCCCGCCTACTAGGGCAATCTTTCTGCACATGGCCAAGACCATGGCAGCGGTGGCACTGAATCCCTGTAGTGCGTCCCGTCGAAGCAATAGAGGAGGCACTACTAGCCGGTACCTGCACAGAATTTTTACCTGAGCGCGTAGAAGGGGCAGGGGCTGATCTTGGTGCTGCAGAAACAACACTAGCTGGTGGGGGCGGCCGGAAAGATGGCTTGGGCAGCCCCGAAGTCCCCGTCGGCCGTGGTGGGTAGAAATTCCTGGACTTGCTGTACTCCTCAAAAGCCTGGAAAAGTCCCTGTGATTCTTTCTCTACAAGCATAGCATACTGGAAATACTGGTTGAGGGTATAAAATTCTTTATAATCAAGGATGTCCTGAATTTCTTTTCTCAAACCAGAATAAAAGCGGCAAATCTGATCCTCTACTTTTTCAACCACAGCACAACGAATCAAACCCTTCTGAAGCTCACTAAAATACTCCTGAACAGTTTTATCTCCTTGATCTAAACGCTACAATTTATTACGAATTTCTCTATAAAAAGAAGGAGGAACAAAACGATCACGCATTTCTACCTTAAGTTCTTCCCAAGTAGTAGGCAAATCGGTTTCAGCAGCTAGACCACTCCACCAAACAATAGCAAAGTCCTTAAACTCACTAGTGGCTTGTCTAACTCTATGTTGTTCAGGAACAAGGTGGGCATTAAATTTTTGTTCTACCGTCATTTCCCAATCAAGGTAAGCATCACCATCGTATTGACCCGAAAACGAAGGAATTGAAAACTTAATTTTAGCATACGGATCATCTGGAGCATAGTTACCTTGTGTGCGACGGGTGTGGTTGTGGAAACCACCCATACCTTGAGGGTTACATTGCAAACGGCGTCGTAACCTTGCGGTCCTTGTAGCTGACCTATCGACGGTGCCATCAGCCTTATACACTGTTGCTTCATCATGATCGCCTTCAATGTCGTTGTTGGTGTTGTTGTTGGTGTTGTTGTTGTTGTTGTTGTTGTTGTTGTTGTTGTTGTTGTTGTTGTTGTTGGTCTTGTGAGCGGTCTCTAATTCGACAACCTGATCGGTTAACTTAGAGACTCTCTTATCCAACCGCTCAATGCTTTCTCCCAGGTGAAGCTTGGTGACGGCGTCGGTGACGGCCCTGGTGATCGTTTCTGCCAAATCACTCTGAATCGCCTGCAAAGCCTTCTGTAACTGATTTTGGCTCACGCACTCATCCAATTTTGAGGGTGAAGCACCCTCCCCGTCGCTTCCTGACATCAGAAACACCAAAACAGGAAACAAAAAAGTGAAGGTTATCCCGACAAAACTACTAAGCAGTGGTGCCTCTCAACACAGCAAAAGTAAGCTTCTTGCAAAGCTCTTACAAAGTTCTGAAAACAACAAAGTGAAGGATACCAGGGAGAAGTGTTCCACGATTGCAAGGGTTACCAAATAACCTATGTGCTGTCCAGAAGAAGTATGTAGAGCTAGGAAGGCCAAATATGTATATATGAGTGGCACACAAATCAAAAACAGATAGTAAAGCTGAATAAGTGCCCAAGTAACTTGTCCCTAGTTGCTGGTCTAACTATGTCCTAGAACAGTAGTGATAGCAAAGAAGAAACAAGGAGACAAAGGGACACAGCCGATAACAGGGGGCTTAGTGTAAAACAGCCAAACTCAGAAATTTCAGGGGGCTAGATGGAGCACTAGTAGGAATCCCAAATTTCTTTTTTTATTATTTTATTTTTCTGATATTTTTTTCCAACTCACTAGCAAACAGGGAGAAACCACAAAAAATTTCAGCTCAAACCGAGCTAGGACGTGGCCTACAGAAAATCTTGAAGTTTCAGAAAACGTCGAGTTTCAACTTGAATGAATTTTTTCTTTATCTTCCCGATTTTTTTTGAATTTTTTGACGAGGGCACACAGGGCGTAGCCGAGTGTGGGTATGCTCAACTTTTCGTCTAGAATCTCCTGTAAAAATTTCAGCCAAAACGGACAACCGAGCGAAAAGTTATGGCTGTTTTACCGAAGGGGTGTCGGAATCGGTTTTGAAGAACCCGGTGGTTTCAGTGAAATCCGAGTCGGGCTTGGGGTCGGTAGGGAGTTTTTCTTTTTTTTTTTGGCGAGGTGGATGCAGCAAAAAGTGGGATTTATGAAATTGGTCCGAGGTGGTGAGGGTAGGTTTAGGGTGGGACTAGGGTGGGCGTGTTGATCAATCAACCCTAGCACACAAAGCCGACAAAACCGAGGATGGTGAGGGGGATGGCGGCTAGGGTTGCAAGGGAAACACTACTGACGATAAAAACACAAACTAAACCAGCGACTAAACAAGAACTAGGGCACAAACTCAACACTACGGACTCTGAAATTGAAATATGCAAAGGCTAAACACGTGGTTATGGGCGGGGAAAAAATTTTTTGGTATTTTCAGTGGACGATAGGAAGAACACGAAAATAAAACTAAAGGGTAGTATGAACCTGACGGTGCACCTGAAGCTCTGATACCACTTGATGTGGACAAGGGTTCCCGATCTTCCGAAAGGTTCTTGGTAAGTTGATTTGGTCGGAGGTGACACACAAATCGATCCGGCTTCAGAACAGCACGTTCTAAACCCCGTAATCGCAGCACGACGTCTCCTCTGGTTATCAACCGTCCAAAAGACGATTGACCTCGCCGAGAAGGCTAATCCCTGCCTGCGAATCAAGAACACAAGCAAGAACAACGAAGAATGCAACACAATTGCAGATGTATGATTAAACTCTCGAAGTTGGGGTCTCACAAACCGATGAACGGCGAAACTGTTTATGAACAGAATTGATCTAAGCAAAACCCCAACCCTAATAGTGCGGCGGCGGCTGTATATAAAGACCCTAGGGTCGTGCAAGACCCTCTGGACGCGCCCCGAATTGGGCTCAACTAGATACAAGGCCCAAAGACAAAAAATAAGCGACGCAGCACCGACACAGATTCTGGACTCTCTCTTGTTTTGACGATTCCCGATGACTCCGGATGAATTTTGACATGAGGCCGGCGGCATTGGAAAGGTCTTCTCCTTATCTTTCCGTGCATATGTAGAACGTCGAAATCCGAGTCCGTATGCGTCCTGGGCGACCGTTTTAGTACAGACTGGTCCTGGGCCCCGAAACAGACTCGAAGTCGGTTTTGATTGGGCCTCCACTTTGGCTTCCAAGCCCTTGCTGGCCCTCCACGTTTCCAAATCCTTCTCCCATCATCTCCTGGTCCTCTCCATGGTTTCTAATCATAAAATAATCATTAGGTAGCAAACCATTCTCAAAAGTAACATATAGCGAAGAACGTAGGAACGAGCTCACCTCTAAATTTAGTTGTCGTGCACGAGCTCTAGTCATTGGACCTTGCAAGTCCAGATTTGGAGGAGTGTTGTGTGTATCCATAGGAGTGATGTCCTCATCATCCTCCCCCTCTTGAAGTGGAGTCGTCCTCGACTCAAGCTCATCCTCTTCTCCCAAGTATGGTTTCAAATCTGAAATGTTAAAAATAGGACTAACCCCGAACTCGGGAGGCAACTCAAGTTTGTATGCATTATCATTAATCTTCTCTATTATTTTGAATGGACCATCAGCTCTAGGCATTAGTTTAGACTTTCTCAATTCTGGAAATCTATCCTTCCTTAAGTGTAACCACACTAAATCTCCTACATCAAGCTTTACTTCCTTTCTTCCCTTACTACCAGCAATTTTATACTTTTCATTCATCTTTTCAATGCTAAGTCTAGTGGTCTCATGTATTTGCAAAATAAATTCAGCACGCTCCTTAGCATCAATATGAACTCTCTCATTAATAGGTAGAGGAAGTATATCAAGTGGAGTACGGGGATCAAAACCATACACTACCTTGAATGGACTTACCTTGGTAGTAGAATGTGTTGCCCGATTATAAGCAAACTCAACATGAGGTAAGCATTCTTCCCATTGCTTCAAATTTTTCTTCAAAACAGCTCGCAACATAGTACCCAAAGTGCGGTTCACAACCTCAGTTTGTCCATCAGTTTGTGGATGACAAGTTGTAGAAAATAACAACTTTGTACCCAACTTATTCCAAAGCGTGCGCCAAAAATGACTCAAGAATTTTGCATCACGATCTGAAACAATAGTAGAAGGCATACCATGCAAACGTACAATTTCTTTGAAAAAAAGATCAGCAATATAACTAGCATCATCAGTTTTATGACATGATATAAAGTGTGCCATCTTGGAAAAACGATCCACGACAACAAAAATGTTATCGCTCCCCCTCTTAGTCCTAGGCAGTCCTAAAATAAAGTCCATAGAAATATCCGCCCAAGGAATAGAAGGAACAGGAAGTGGCATGTATAAACCATGTGGATTCAATCGAGACTTAGCTTTTTGACATGTAGTGCAGCGAGCAACAAAACGCTCAACATCTTTCCTCATCCTTGCCCAAAAGAAGTGTGTGGCCAAAATATCCTCTGTCTTCTTAGCACCAAAATGACCCATCAATCCACCTCCATGCGCCTCCTGCAACAACAAAAGACGAACGGAACCAACTGGAATGCATAGGCGGTTAGCTCTAAACAAGAATCCATCATTCAACACAAATTTGTGCCAAGCACGACCTTCTTTACAGTGCAGCAATACATCTTTAAAATCGACATCAGCAACATATTGTTCTTTAATTGCCTCAAGTCCAAAATTCTACAATCAAGTTGAGACAACAAAGTATATCGCCTCGATAAAGCATCAGCAATCACATTATCCTTCCCTTTCTATGTTTAATAATATAAGGAAAAGACTCAATAAACTCAACCCATTTAGCATGTCTACGGTTCAAATTGCCTTGAGAACGAATATACTTAAGTGATTCATGATCAGAATGAATAACAAATTCTTTGGGCAACAAATAATGACGCCACGTTTCTAAAGAACGTACAAGTGCATATAGTTCCTTATCATACGTGGAATAATTCAAAACAGGCCCAGTAATTTTCTCACTAAAGTATGCAACAGGTTTACCATCTTGCATCAGAACACCACCAATGCCTATACCACTAGCATCACATTCAAGCTCAAAAGTCTTATCAAAATTGGGTAATTGCAGCAATGGTGCATGTGTAAGTTTGTCCTTCAAAGCATCAAAAGACTCATGATGTACCTTACCAAAATGGAAGTCAATGCCCTTCTTTGTTAACTCATGCAATGGTGCAGCAATGGTGCTGAAATCTTTGACAAAGCGGCGGTAGAAACCTGCAAGACCAAGAAAACTCCTCACCTGTGTGATAGTTTTTGGTACAGGCCAGCTCTTTATGGCTTCAATCTTCGCCTCATCCACCTCAATTCCCTGTGGAGTCACAACATAGCCAAGAAAAGAGACTCGATCCGTGCAAAAGGTGCACTTCTCAAGGTTACCAAATAAACGTGCAACTCGCAAAGCATCAAAAACAGCACGCAAATGAATCATATGATCATCCATGGATTTGGCTATAAATCAAGATATCATCAAAGTAAACAACCACAAAATTGCCAATAAAAGGTCTTAAAACCTCATTCATCAAACGCATGAAAGTACTGGGTGCATTAGTTAACCCAAAAGGCATTACTAACCACTCATACAACCCGAATTTGGTTTTGAAAGCTGTTTTCCATTCATCTCCAGTTTCATTCTAATTTGATGGTAGCCACTACGCAAATCAATTTTAGGTGAAAATTATAGCACCACATAACTCATCAAGCATGTCGTCTAGCCTAGGAATAGGATGACGATACCTAATAGTAATGTTATTAATGGCTCTACAATCTACACACATACGCCAAGAACCATCTTTCTTAGGAACCAAAAGTACAGGAACAGCACAAGGATTAAGTGATTGACGAACATACCCACGATCCAAAAGGTCTTGGACTTGTCGTTGTATCTCCTTAGTCTCCTCAGGGTTGGTCCTATAAGCAGCACGGTTTGGTAAAGTAGCACCAGGAATCAAATCAATTTGATGCTCAATCCCTCTCAAAGGTGGCAATCCCGGGGGTATCTCAGCTGGGAAAACATCCTCATACTCCTGCAAAAGGTTAGTGACAGCAGGAGGCAAAGCACTAGAAGCAATATCACCAAGCAAAAACAAGGCTTGTTTGCATATCAAAGCATAGCAAATATGACGGCCTTGTAATTTAATTGCAGCACCCTTAGAACATGAAGAATCATTAACATTACTTGGTGTAGAAGCAGAATTAACAGGTTGCTGAATTCAGGGCGTTTATTTTTCAAACTAGCAGCTCGTTCTAAATCAGCTTGTACAATTTCAGCAGGGGTCATTGGTAACAAAGTAATTTTAGTTCCTTTATGCATAAAAGTGTACTTATTACTTTACCATGGTGTACAGCATCATTATCAAATTCCCAAGGTCTACCAATAAAAGTGAACAAGCTGCATGGGTACACATCACAATCAACAGAATCCACATAGGAACCAATGGAAAAAGGAACTCTGCAAGTTTGTGTTACCTTAGCTTTTCCAGAGTCATTTAACCACGGAATGTAGTATGGATGTGGATGTGGGCGTGTGGTCAAATCAAGCTTCTTAACCACATCAGAACTCACCAAATTGTTGCGCTTCCTCATCAATGACACGTGCCCGACGGTTCTTGATGACGAAGAAAATCTGGAACAAGTTATGTCACTGCATCATCTCGGGCTGCTGGACTTGTGTGCTAGCACACGCTGCACAATAATATTCATATAGCCCGTGGTATCTCCGCCTCCAAGGACGAGGTCACCGCTGGTGGCAGCGACATCCTCCTCCTCATCCTCCACATCGGAGGCGCTCATGTAACCGCCATCATCTGTCGCCACATATGCCCGCCCTAGGGCAATCTTCTGCACATGGCCAAGACCATGGCAGCGGTGGCACTGAATCCCTGTAGTGGTCCCGTCGAAGCAA